>JUFY01032715.1:0-31180 GCA_001855655.1 Leptopilina clavipes
ATCAAAAAAATTAATTATAAAGTTTTTAAATGTAAAATTATAGTTTTTAATTTTTATTGCAATCAGTAATTTATGAATATATATTTAATAAAAAATATTTCGTTCATTTGAACGTTCAAAACTTGTGGATCATGATAATTGGTTTATTGAATAAAAAATAGTTTAAATTGAATAATCAAAATTATTATCATTATTAGCATCATTGCTTAATGATTTTTCAATCGATGGTAAATTTAATCTACACTGAAAAAATTATGAAGTAATTTTTACTAATTACAAAGAAAAATCTAAAACTTTCTGGAATTTCTGCAAATTTCTGCCTCAATTTTTACCATATCCGTAAGAAATTTTACTATTTTCAAAGTAAATTTTAGTAAAACTAGTAAAATTCATTTTGGACATAGTAAAATTTACTCCGGAAATAGTGAAAATTGACAGAAATGCGCAGAAATTCCAAACAGTTTAGATTTTACTTATTTGTAAATAACTAAATAGTAAAAGTTACTTTATACTTTTTTCCATGTATGCTAATTTTTTCACAGATTATTAATGAATTCTTTTATCAATGGTTATTAGGTAGCATCAATAATTTATACGATAATTACTTCATTTAATCAAAATTTGTTTCAGCCTATGGTAAATTTAATTCTGCTAAATTATTGATTATTAGGTAGCATCAATAATTTATACGATGATTACTCCATTTAATCAAAATTTGTTTCAGCCTATGGTAACTTCATTTATCCTAGCGGCTTCAGTTAATGTAATTAAATTATTGCATCTACAATTACTGTAATTTAATTAATTAATTAATTAATTATTGCAACTCAATTATCGTGATAACTTCAATTTCGGGTAGTCAGTGATACCTTCAATTCACAATAGGAAGCATCGATTAACTCAATAATTGGTAATTTAATGCAACAATGATTTTAATAAATTTGGAAATTATTTCAGTTTACAGTAGTAGTAATTAAATATAATAATAATTCATTCATTCTGTATTTAATAAAAATTTTTTTCAACCATTGCGTCACATAGAAATCACCAGGTGTTCAAATTCAGAAAGCGTGCTAATTTCTTATATTTTCATTTTGTCGAGATTTGTTTTTTTTTCTTATAAAGGAAACGATTCACATTCAATAAAAAAATTTTTTGTATTTAATAATTATTAAATTAAGAATTAAATTAAATTAAATTTTAATGATTATTAAATACAACAGTATTTTTGTTTTTTTTTCATTAAATGTTTATCATCAAATTGAAAATAATAAAAAGAGCCACTGTAAACTTAAAAGTATCAAAATGATCCGAAAATTTCCAAAAAAATTTTTGGTAAAATCAATTATAATTGATTTTACCAAAAATAATTATTTTTGTATGGAAATATTGTGAAATTTTTAGAGTTATTAAATTCTTTTAATTTTTGTTTTTCGAATACAAAATAGAAGAATAATTCCGAGGACATTTTTTTTTGCCGAAAATATATTGCGAAATTCTTTTTTTGCTCTCGCGTCTTTTGCGAGGGATCTTTCACAATATATATTGCGATTTACTTCTGAAATTTGATGAGTAACGTCCTTGAAATCAATATATTCTGAAATGTCAACGACTGATTTTTTTTTCTTTTCTTTCGTTTTTGCTTTATATTTGAGCATACCGAAGTAAACACGTGTCGAAATATTATAGTTTTGTATAAAATAAGAGTCCATTGACTTCTTTAGGTAAATATGAATGTTAATGATTAGAAAGTGTATAAAAAAATTTTTTTCTGCTTTAAATAATCTGTTTCTGAGATATAAAAATATTTTTCTCGCACTATTTTGATGTTAATAAAGTGGATTAGATTTAGTGAAGTAAATAGAATAAAATATATCACATTAGTGAAACGACTATGGTAGCAAGTTCCGTTATAATTTATTATATGTAGGT
This sequence comes from Leptopilina clavipes, assembly GCA_001855655.1. Classification (NCBI taxonomy): domain Eukaryota; kingdom Metazoa; phylum Arthropoda; class Insecta; order Hymenoptera; family Figitidae; genus Leptopilina; species Leptopilina clavipes. The sequence goes on from JUFY01032715.1 coordinate 1,933, forward strand.
ACTTTCTTTTATAGTGTGAAATTTAATACGTAATCATATTGCACAATCATTCCAAGACAGATTTTATTTCAATGATAACAGGTGTGTAAAGGTGTTTTCTTTGAAAATATAATTTAGAAAAATTAGATGAAAATTCAAATTTTTTTACTAAGTAACTATATTTCCAAAGTAAATATATTTCCAAAAATATTTCCAAAGCAATATTTAGAAAAAAAAGTTTTAATTTTCTTAAATAAGAATTAATCAAAAGTTACATATTGAAATTAGAAATAAATATAATTTGAATGATTAGAAAAAAATAATACTATAAAAAATAATTTTTATTAAGGCCAATGTAAATTTTTCAACTCGAAAAAAAATTACAAGTCCCGTTTTTTGCATATTTGTTTATAACGTGAAATGCAATACGTAGCAGATATCGGTCGAGTTTTCCGTAAACCGGTCAGGGGAGAAAACGAAGGAAAAAAAAAGAGTTGAGTCAAAGATGCGCGTAAGACCTTTTTTGGCGATCTCGAGATCAACTCTCAAGGAATTCAGGTTTGACGGGAATTTTTTTTTTAAGGTATTTGTGCACCCATCCGGTTTTCCAGTTGATTTTGTTTTATACTGTAAGTGGCAAACTTCTTATATGCATTTCGAGCGGTATTTTTCAAGAATTATTTTTGGAAGTATATAATATATGAGACAATTAAAAATATTTTCCATAATTTACCTTTGTTAATTTTTCCCTCATATCTTTATGCAGAGAGAGAGAATATTTTTCCCTATATCCGTCATTAAGGGAAAATTTACATAAACGCCTTTTCTATTCAATGGGTCCATTGTCTATAATCGCCATGCCATAAAATTCCTTCATTATTTTCCTGTCAATGTGAGTAAGAGCGAGAAGAGAGAGAGAGAGGGAGATTTTTCGATTAAAGAAGATTTTCTAAGAAAAGATTAAGAAACGTCATTTATCCTTCAATATTTATAGTTCTCATTACAAAGCTGTTAGGATTTATTTGGCGAGCTGATTTATCTCGAGGACTCTTTTTCCATTTATTTTTTTCTCTTTCTTCTTCTACTTCTATTGTTAAATATCTCTCGTTATATTCTTATCACATTGACCTGAAAATAAAAATGGATATTTTTATCCAATTTATTCTCCGGTTATCAGCAGATTTTTTTTTTGTTTGTTTCTTTTTCAAATATAGTGACAATGCTAATTTTGTTCTATGCTTGTTTTGTGTTTATTAAAATTTCATGAATATTTTGAAATAAGTGAAGAAATAAAGAATAAAACGATTTGAATAATGGCAATTGCGTTTAAATTGAGGAGTCAATTTTATCGCATTCTGCGATTTACATTCGAATGATAAATCTATTCATTTTTCGTGTTTAATGGATTCATATATATATATGAACAGAGTTGATTTAATTAATATTCTATAAACTTCATTCCAATCGATGCTCTTTTTTTTACAAGAAAAGACATTTATATTAATGAATGCCTTTTTTTTGTTTGATGAGAAAAATATTTAAATCAATTTTTTTTTCTTCTTTTTTTGTGAATGATTCTAATATTTTTTAGAGACTCGAAATTTTTTCTACTGTGGTATTTGATTTGATTGAGTAAACATTTTTTTAATTTTGAAATAATAATTATTTAATTATTTAATTTAAAACTTTGTCAATTGGAGTTAAATAATTTGCTTCTATAATTAATTGAAAGCTGTATTAATTAATTAATTAATTAAAGCTAAATTATTATTTATTGAAGCTAAATGAATGTTACTCAAAATTACACAGGAAAAAATATAAAGTAACTTTTTACTATATTTCACAGTAAAATAGAAACTGACTGAAATTTTTACTATTTCCAGAATAAATTTTACTATCTCTGAAGCAGATTTTAATAAAATTTTAGTAAAAATAGGAAAAATTGGAAATAGTGGAAATAGTAAAAATTGACAGAAATGCGCAGAATTTCCAGTCAATTTTCATCTTACTATATGAAATAGTAAAAATTACTTTCTCTATACAATCAATAATTATACAATTATATAAAAAGTATGGGTAATTGATTTATAGCCATAAATTATAAACATTTGAAAAAAATGAAAAAAAATTTATTTACACAAAGACAAATAAAACGATAACATTGATTACGAGAAATAATAAACATGTGGATAATTAAGTAACAACTTTTTTCATATTTTAAATAGAGATTACGAAGCATATCAGTGAATTTTCCGGAAATACTTGGTTGTAATTCTCATTTTTCTCGTATGATAAAAATAATTTAAAAAAAAATACATATAAAAAATACAGAAAAAAAAGGAAATAAATATTTATAATGAAAGACTAATTTTCCTGGATGACTTGCTGACTCGACTGTGTCTTTTATTTTATTTTTTTTCTTTGTCTTCTCTCCCCCTCTTGGCGTAAAAAAAAGAGACAAAGAAAATAAGAGGCATGTAAATGATGAAGTGCGCATAATTATAATTATTATGAATAAAGAACGCGATCTACGCACGCTTACGTTAGGGTCCGCCGACCGAGGAGGCGAGGAAAATAGAGATAAACGCACGCGCGTTGCGCTCATAACAGTATTATAAATAACTTGCGCAAGCGTTAATGAATGCTTATCTGTATATGAGAGAGTCGTTAAAAAGTCACGATATGTGCACAAACTCGTCGCATGCATTTGTTCAAGTTATTGCATTTATATATATGTATATATGTATATTACGTACGTGTAGTGGTCCGGAAAAGAAATGTCATTAGGAGGCAATGCCTTTTTATTCAGTTTTACACTTCCCGACTCCATCGTATATAGAATTTAATTAACGAGCCAGCACGAAACTTGCGCCATTCATCTCGTTCCTGAAATTTGTTTTTCAAAAGAAAAATGATAACTCTCGCATTTCGAGTGATGGCTCTGAATAATTTTTTCTCCATTCTGCGGGGAAAAAAAGTATTCCCGACTAGAAATTGAAAAAAGAAGTGGCTTTGAATCAGAAAATTTTCAAGTTCACTATACTTTATTCGTAAAAGGAATATTGAAAAGCGAGCGTGGCTTAGTGGTTACGTTCCAGGTCTGTGGGGCGAAAGGTTCCAAGTTCGATTCCTGCTAGAGGTGGATATTTTTCATAATATATAAAGTTATGTAACATTCGTATGGTAGTTTATTCGTTTATAATATTTATAATAAATGATAATAATATATATTTATAATAATTATAATTAATTATTATAATTAATTTATAATAATAATAATTCATAATAGTAATAATAAATTATAAAATAATAATAAATTATATAAGAACTGAAGGAAAACTGTGTAATATTACTTGAAGTAATTTAATTTAATAATAATTTAAGAATTTCGTTGTGAAACTTTATTTAAATCTTCAAAAGTTTGAAAATTTTCCATTACTTGAATTTAATAAATCTGTAATGCATAATGAAATATCGGGTAAATGTAAAAGTTTCACTTGTGTAAGATTTAAAGCGCAGAGTGTGTATTAAATTAAAATCTGCCATCGTTAAAAAGTTTGTGACGAGAGTTGGTGTTAAAGTTTTCCAAAGAAATCCCACAGAAAGTAATATTATGAGGGAGACGTCCAAACTCTTTGAGAAGAAAAAGTTCAAGTTTTCCATTGAGTTTTCTTCTCTCTCTCTTTGCTTTCGGACACCTTGCGCATAACAGAATAAAGAATAGTACATAGTTGTACAAAAACGGATTTCACGCGAACAAGAAATTTGCACCAGAGAAGAGGAATATTCGAAACGAGTTATCTCACTATGGTAACGTGTGAGGATGACACGAGCCACTTCCTTTGCAAAGTTTTTGCCGCATATAATGCTGCTTCTCAAGTAGAAGTTGAACCAAGTTAAATTCTCTCTCTCTCTTACTTGTGAGCAACACTAAAGTTTACCCTGACTTTATAACGTCTCTAGTCCGTTGGAGTATCTGTGCGCAAGGTTAAAACTCGACATAACTTTCGAAGCAAGAAACTTTCTAGGAAATTTGTAATTCTCTGACTTCCTTTCGCTCGATGAAAAAGCGAGCAGATAAAATAGATTTCTCGAAAGTATTCAATTTTTTTTTGTCTTTATTGCACGTGTCGTCGTTTTTAGTCTTTCAACTAGTTTTGCTCTAGTTTATATTATGTACAGTTGAAATGAGCTCGTAAGTAAATTCAAGTCTAAAGGATATGAAAATTATAATTTAATTCCATTTGAGAAATGGTTGTTTAATTTCAAATCGTTTACTAATTTTAATTGCCTGAAAAAAATTAATCCACTTATTTCTTAAATATTAATATTATTAATTTTATTAATATTATTAAATTTAATAAAAGAATTAGAATAGAATTCTATTCTAATTCTTTTATTAAATTTACAATTACTTCTTTAATTGCTTTTTCATGAATAGTTTCAATTGGGCGGTTAGCTTAGTGGTTAGCGTACAGGACTGTTGAAGAAAATAGAAGGTTCCGAGTTCGATCCCCACCAATTTTATGTGGATATTTTTCATACTCATTGAACGTTTCATACGTGCATAAAATAAATAATATATAAATATAAATAATAAATAAACAAATAGTACAAGTAATATAAGTGGTAAAAGTAATAAATAAATAAACAAATAGTAATATAAGTATACCTAGTAATAGTAATAAATAAACAAATAGTACAAGTATATATAAGTAGTAAAAATTAAAGTAAATAATATAAATAATAAATAAGTAAAAATATGTAAAATAAATTCTCGTTTCTATCGATCACAAAAAAGATTTTCCTGTAGCAATTATTTGTCAACAAACACAAAGGTAATAATTGAATATTTAATTATTTTCACACGATTATTTGTATTTGTTGACAAATAATTATGCAAGAATAATAATAATATCAACAAGAGAAGTGACATTTACGAGATAATAATTGTTTGTTTTTTTTTCTTTAATGTGACAGAGAAGTTGGATAATTTCTAATGATGATTTTCTTATTAATTTCAGTGAGCGTCGCGAACAGGCAGCGAGAGAATTGGAGAAGAGGGAACTAGAACGAGAACGAGAACAAGAACGAGAAGCGAAAATGGAACGTGAAAGGCTGGAGAAACAAAGAGCAGCCGAGCAAGCTGTTCACAAACACTTTGAAGAATCCCTTAGGCTAGCACAGCAAAAGGTGAGTCAGGCTTACTGTGTACTTCCGATAGGGAATTATATATATATATATATATACAAGTTTACCTCGCCTCTTCTTCTTGCCTCAAGTTCCGTTATAACTTGGTGTATACCTCCGCAAATGGGTGCTCATTTCAAAACATTCACTCTGACTTGAAACTCATTTAACTTCATTTTAATTATACACCTGCGAGAAATATTCCTTTTCAAAATTTTATTTAGTCGTTTTTCTTTAATCGCGGGTAAAAAGGGAAAATACCCCTCCCTTTTTTTTACTGTTTTTCGAAAAAATTTTCAATGTTTGTTTTAATTTTTGTTTGGTTCAATTTTTATCCATCAGTGAAAATAGGATTTTTTTTTTTTGTCTTAAAAGGCATAATGTTTATTTGACCTATGTTTCATTTGGCATAACCTTTAATTGACCTATTTCTTTTTTTTGTCCAATTTTTGGTCTAATTTCTTTTCTGCATAATTTTCGTTTGATATTATTTCTTTGGAATATTTAGGTCAAAAAAAAATTGGGCTTGATAGAGAGGAGATTAAACAAGAATTAGGACAAATAAAAATTAAGCCAAACTAGAGTTAGAAAAGATGAAGAATGAGGAAAAATGGCAATAGGGTGAATAAAAATTTGAAAAATTAGAATTAGAATAGGTAAAAAGTAAGCCAAACAAGAATAAGGACAGAAATATTAAGCCAAAAAAGAATTAGGTCGAACAAGTACTTGGCTCAATTTAGAATTAAGAGAGGTAAAAATTAAGCTGAAGAAGAGTTAGGACAGAAATATTAAGCCAAAAAAGAATTAGGGCAGATGAAAATTTAACCAAAAAAGAATTAGGACAGAAATATTAAGCCAAAAAAGAATTAGGGCAGATTGAAATTTAGCCAAAGAAGAATTAGGACAGAAATATTAAGCCAAAAAAGAATCAAGTTGAACAAGTACTTGGCTCAATTTAGAATTAAGAGAGGTAAAAATTAATCCAAAGAAGAATTAGGACAGAAATATTAAGCCAAAAAAGAATGAGGGCAGATAAAAATTTAGCCAAAGAAGAATTAGGTCGTACAAGCACTTGGCTTAATTTAGAATTAGGATAGGTAAAAATCAAGCCAAAGGAGAATTAGGACAGATTAAAATCAAGCCAAAAAAGAATTAGGACAGAAATATTAAGCCAAAAAAGAATTAGGTCGAATTTGACAAATTTAGAATCAGCATCTACTATTAATATTCTGCTCCCAAATAAATATTAGATTTACAGGAAAATTATCCTATTTGAAAAAAATATTCCAAATAAAAATAAATAATACTAATAATTATTAGAAAAATTATTCATTATTTATGAAATATTAGGTCAAAGAAGAATGAAATAAACATCAGTCTAATGCGAAGAAATTAGAGACCTAGATCACCTGTAGATATAAAGAATACGTCAAGGAAGAATTAGGTTGTATTAAATTACTCCAACCACAATTATTATTTTCTTATCTTCATTCCATAATTATAATTTAATTAAACAAACCGACACTTTTAATTAATTCTTATCGCCCCGCACAAAGTATTTGTCGGAAAAAATTTATCCTTATCAGTTCTTGCAACATTTCACGAGCATCATTTACTTCCCGAATCCTTATCTCTCTCGCTAGTGCAAAAGTTTCCCAGAGAGAAATTTTATTGCTCCCCATAGAAAAAAGGGAAGGATGGTGACGTCTCGTCGTCGTGAGGCGATTCGATTAAACTTTGCCCCTGGGGTTAATATTGTATATATCCTATATATATATATATACGTGTGTATGACCCAAGATTTACTCTCACAATGACAAGAGAGAAAAAAATGGGAAGAAGATTATAAAGAAAATCTTTAAAGGGAAATTTAGAAGAAGGAGAAAAAAATATTCCTTTTTGAAGAAAAGATTAAGAGACACGAAACAGAGGGAAAAGAAAAATTAGTTGATGAGTTTCCAGGGGTGTTAATATAAAGGACTAAAGGACTATTTAGGCGGGGGGTTAGGGAGGGGGGAAATGGGAGGAATAATCAATGCATTCCAGCACCTGCCTTTTATTTCTAGAGAGAGAGAGAGAGAGAGAGTCGAGTTAGGTGAGGTTGATCTGTCAGCTCATCTATAACCTGCCCTCACCTTTTTTCCCTAAATTTGTGTGTGTGTGTTTGTATTTCTCACATAGAGAGAGAGAGAGAGAGAGAGAGAGGTACGTCAGCACCATTTCATTGAGTGTGCGTGTGCAACCTTTTGAATGTTTAGAAGAGGCTTTCAAGAACAGGCAGAAATGGCCCTTCTTCTTTTCTCCGGGCCTCCTTTTCCTGTGTGTCCCTAACTCACTGTAAACTGTAAACCGACAGTCTATTTCGAACTTTCGTCTTAACCAGAGGTATATACACAATTTTATCTTTCTGTGATCTTGGAAGAAATTTTCTTCCCCCAGCTGTGATTCTTATTACCATTTTTCTGACCTTGGATGTACGAGAACACATTTTTCCGGTATGTTCTTCATTTTAAGTTTTAATTCTCAGTGTTTTTCAATTTTATTCAGTGTTTTTTAGATTTATTTCTGTGTTTTTCAATTTCTCTCTCTCTCTTTAATGTGTTTTTAAGATTATTTCGGTTCGTTTTAGTTTATTTCAATACATTTTCATTTGTTTTAGATCATTTTCATTTGTTCATTTTAATTTGTTCTAGTTCATTTTATTTTGTTTTAGTTCATTTTAGTTTGTTTTAGTTCATTTTAGTTTGTTTTAGTTACATATTTCTAGTTAATTTAATTTGCTTTAGCTAATTTCAGTTCGTTTGAATTCCCTTTGGTTAATTTTGGATCCTTTTAGTTCGTTTTAGTTCGTTTTAATTTGCTTTAGCTAATTACAGTTCGTTTGAATTCCCTTTGGTTAATTTTGGATCATTTTAGTTCGTTTTAGTTCATTTTAATTCCCTTTGGTTAATTTTGGATTATTTTAGTTTTTTTTAGTTCCCTTTGGTTAATTTTGGATCCTTTTGGTTCGTTTTAGTTCGTTTTAATTTGCTTTAGCTAATTACAGTTCGTTTGAATTCCCTTTGGTTAATTTTGGATCATTTTAGTTCGTTTTAGTTCATTTTAATTCCCTTTGGTTAATTTTGGATTATTTTAGTTTTTTTTAGTTCCCTTTGGTTAATTTTGGATCCTTTTGGTTCGTTTTAGTTCGTTTTAATTTGCTTTAACTAATTTCAGTTCGTTTGAATTCCCTTTGGTTAATTTTGGATCATTTTAGTTCGTTTTAGTTCATTTTAATTCCCTTTGGTTAATTTTGGATTATTTTAGTTTTTTTTAGTTCCCTTTGGTTAATTTTGGATCCTTTTAGTTCGTTTTAGTTCGTTTTAATTTGCTTTAGCTAATTTCAGTTCGTTGGAATTCCATTTGGTTAATTTTGGATCATTTTAGTTCGTTTTAATTCCCTTTGTTTCTTTCTGGTTCATTTTACTTCATTTTAGTTTGTTTCGATTCATTTTAACTTACTCTAGTTCACTCTACTTTGTTTTTGTTTTGATCGAGAATTTAGAATTTATATTTAATTTAATTTCAACAATATTGAGAACTAAAATGAACTAAAAAGTACTGAAACAAACTAAATTGAAATAAGAGGAACCAATTTTTTCTAAAACAAACTAAAGTATAAAATAAAATCAAACAAAAAAATTCTAAACTGAACTAAAAAAAATGAAACTGACTAAAATGAACTGAAACAAACTAAAGTGAACTAAAACAGACTAAAATGAACTAAAACAGACTAAAATGAACTAAAACAGACTAAAGTGAACTAAAACAGACTAAAGTGAACTAAAACAGACTAAAATGGACTGAACCAAACTTAAGTGAACTAAAATAGACTAAAATGAATACTGTACTAAACTAAACTCAACTAAAAAGACCAAAATGAACTAAAATAAATTCTAAAGTAAGCAAAATAAGAATTTAAAAAAATTTTTCGTTCAATATTTTCTTGTTCGCTAAGAGAAAATTTCTCTCTAAATTCGTATTTCTTCTGATTTATTCAAATCATATTGCATCAATTATTCAATGTGAATCCAGTGGGCGTTCAATTTCACCTAAAAATAAATCGGGAAATGTGTCCATAAATTGAGTTTATCTTTTCCACATTTTCTGCTATTAAATTGTAATAAATTTCTTCTCCAATTTCTTCTTTCTTTCTTCTCCAATTGAACCTCCCAATTCTATAACTCGATTTGCGCTCGGACGCACGCGCTAATACCAGTCGGGTAGCAGTGAGCGCCTCTGGGCCACTCACTGCTACCCGACTGGTATTAGCGCGTGCGTCCGAGCGCAAATCGAGTTATAGAATTGGGAGGTTCAATTGCTTCATTACAGCACAAGATTGTTTCCCTTTTATTCTCGAATTGTAACATTGCCACATTTTTCCTTTTGCTTTTTTCGAATAAATTCTTATATATATTTTCTCTTTTTGTTTTATTTCCCACAATGATGAAGAAATAATTTCCTCACATTTCGCAAATTCACAAAAGGAGAATTTATTTATGAAACAATTTTAAATATTTGCTTTAAAAAATTATTTTAAAAATTCTTCATTATTCTCTACCGCGGAAGTTAATTTATATTCCGGAAAAGCTAATTGAAGTTATAAAATTACGTGCTAGTAATTAATGAAGATGTAAAAATTCTTTGAAAATTCATTTTTAATTTGGATTGTATGTATAACGGTGAGTGATTCACTTGTCGAGAGAATTTTTTTCTCTCTCTCTTTCTATTTTGTGGTATAATTCTAATACTGGTGTCATTAGCAAGTTTTTTTTTTGCCTCGGCTTTATTTTTCATTGTAAGTTGAGAATTATAAAAATAAATTTATATTACTGTTATCTTAGTGGCAATTATAATAGGTAGTCAAACACGCGGTATGTCATTGAATAAAGAAGCAGTTTTAATATCTAGTTTATATATAGAGAAACCTCCTTTTCTTTTGTTTGCGTGAATAATGTCTAATGTTTGAAGTAAACTTTATAATACACAATAAAATAATTGCTAAAAGTCAAAGTAGTTTCAATTTACTGTGTCGAGACTTGGCAAAAGTTGCATTTTAATATTAAAAAAAAGCGGTCATATCAACTTTAATGTTTTCAAACTACATATTGTAAACTTTTCCACTTTCGCGAGGAGATGAAATTATATTTTTCGCAATAAGAGTTTGAACCAGGAAACTTTTTTAATCGATATTGACCAACTTTGAGGATTTTATAACGGAAAATCAATATCTTTTATATTAAATAAACTCGTTTCTCTTTTCAAATTTAAAAAATTTCCTTTCATCAGTGAAGAATTTTTTATTTCAAATTTATTCAATTCTTTTCATTTTAATTTCAATTGGCTTTAAAAATAAATTTTTTTTCTCAAAATTTTTGAAAATAGTTTAACGTTTAATTAATTATTTAATTATTTAATATATAAGTTCATTAATTAATGACGAATTTTTAATTTTAAATGTCAAGTTTTTCGAAATTCAGGAATATATTTAAAGAGTGTTTACGAGTGTTATAAAAGTTGAAAATATATATTGAATATCAGAAAAATATTTGTCGACAACAATATATATAATTATCGTGTGGTATAAGAGATTGTCTTTTAATGGGCGTTCGAATCGTTAAATTTTCGTTTAGATAAGGTGATATCTTTCCAATGAAATATGTCATTTGAGATAGTGACACGATTAGCAATTCAAAAATCCCCCCTCCCCCTCTCCCTCCCAAAGTCAAGTTGATTAAATTATATACAGAGTTTCGCCAAATTAAAAACAATGGACAATCATTTAACCGAGAGAAAAAGAATATTTAAAGAAAAGAATATTTAACCACAAAATCGAATTCAATTCACAGTAATAAAACAAACAAAAAAAGGGGAAACTTGAAACTTTCAATTTAAATATTTTCTTTAAAAAAACTTTTTTTCTTAGAAAGACTCAAAAAAAGTTTTCTTTCTGAAACAATCTTTTCAAACTTTTTTCGAACTTTAGAAGAAGAAAAAAAAACGATACAGTTAAAGTGTATAAAATGTTGGCAATGTGACACTTTTTTATTTTATTATTATTATTATTATTATTCGCAGTATATATCTCACTTTGAGAAAAAGTATTTACGATGTCTATATTTGGAATTGTGTTATAAAAGAGACACACACTAATACATTTTGACGAAAAATCTTGGACGACTTTGAGGTAATCCATGAGTTTTCCAGTATTCGACAAACTCTCAACGAGAAAAGGAAAAGAAAAAAAGAGAAACAGTGAGAGAGATAGAGAAAAGACTTCTGAAAATCCTTGAAAAGTTTGCAATTTCATGAGGACTTTACTGTTAGTGTCTCCCACAGGGACGTTCTTTTTATGCCTTCATTCTTTCGTTATTTACTTGGTCGCACTGCAAAAGGAATTTTTATCATCTCTCTTTGATGGTGTATTTCAAAACGAATATTTCGAATATTTTTTTGGTTTAATTGCCGAAATAAATAATTTGTCACTTAATTTTTTCTTTGCATTATTGTTACAATAATAACAATAATAATAATTTTAAAAAAGAGAAAAGAGAGAGGAAAGAATTACTTATTATTATTATTATTATTAACTAAATAACAATAATAATGATTGTTAAAGAAAGAAAAAACAGAGAAGAGACTTATTTATTATTATTATTATTATTAACTAAATAAATAATCGAAATATTAATGATAATAAATTTATATTATCGACTTTGCCATTTCCTTATATTGAAGAAAGAAAGTATTTTCGTAACATTATCTGTTTGAATTTCTCTTTTCTACTTATAGAAATTTGAGAAAAGGTGAAAAATGAATGTCAAGGTCAATACAATATTGCATATTATATTGAACAGGCCAAATGTTATTCTTGATTAATTTACATATTTTTTTGTCCCCGGTTATTAGTAAATGTGACTCAGATAATAAATTTTACAAATCCTCAATCTCCTTGAACCTTCTTTTGGTTTAAAGAAAAACTTCTCCGCCCACTTTGTGTTGGCAGATTCCAGTCTTTTCAAGACGGAAGTCGGGTAAATGTGGCCTGGCATCTGTGTTGTATATTTTAAAGCAGCTGGGCTCCTCGAGAGGGTCTCTTAATGATTTTTTTTTCTTCAAATTCATTCTCTCGACTCTATCGCTCTTTAAATTCATGAAATATATTATAAAGCTGGTGATGGAAAAAATTTTTGCAACGTTTCTTACTTGAATGATTGAAAAGTTGTAATAATTGTTGATGACAGTTTCAATAGTTGACAACTTTAATGTTTTTCTGCTTCAATTATATTAGCTTCCTCAATTTTTATTAATACAGCTTCAATTATTTTAGCAGCTTTAATTATATTTTCAATTATTTTAGCATCTTCAGTAATATTTAATAACTTCAATTATATTAGTAGCTTCAATTACGTTTATAGCTTCAATTATTTTAGCAGATATAATTAAATTAGCAAATTCAATTATATTAGTAGCAATTATATTATTTTCAATTATACTAGCAACTTCAATTATATTAGTAGCTTCAATTATTTTAGCAACTTCAATTATATTAGTAGCTTCAATTATTTTAGCAAATATAATTAAACTAGCAAATTCAATTATATTAGTAGCAATTACATTAATATTTTCAATTTTACTAGCAACTTCAATTATATTAGTAGCTTCAATTACGTTAATAGCTTTAATTATTTTAGCAGATATAATTAAATTAGCAAATTCAATTATATTAGTAGCAATTACAATAATATTTTCAATTATACTAGCAACTTCAATTATACTAGCAACTTCAATTGTATTAGCAACTTCAATTATATTAGTAGCTTCAATTATACTAATAACTTCAATTACAGTAACATCTTCAATTATTTATAGCTTTCAGTCCATTTAACTTCAATAATTTCATATTTAATTTTCCATATAAATAGTTTCAATTATTCTAGCAGCTTCAATTCCATTAATAGCTTCAATTATTGATAATAGTTTTAATCCTTTTAACGTCAACTATTTCAAATAATTTTGTTTTTGTTTTTTAAATTGCAAAAATATATATATATATATAAATACTGTATATATCTATATTTTTTCTTGATAAATTCAACGGAAATCTGAAATCTTTTTCCAGAAATGCTTTCAAAGGCGATAAACTCGTTCCTCTATCTCGATACTCACGTTACTGATCTTGGAAAGTAATTATGTACTGACTAAGCACTCGGGAAATGCATTCTTTCGCACACAATGCGAACCTTGTTATTCGAGATTAGAGCCTTCTTGGCATATTTTATATTTCAATTATCTTGCATTTTTTTTTAATAAAAAAACATATTGTTCTCAATTGAATAACAATTTTTTTTTTAAATTACTTTTCGACAATTTTTTTGTATTTATATTTCGTGGCGAAATTGTTTTTGGTTTTTTTGCTTTTATTCGTTTTTTTAAATGAAGAATATGAAATAAATAATTATAGTAGCTTCACTAATAATTAAATTCATAAATTCTTTATAATTATAGCTTCATTAATATTTATAGTCTCAATTTACAAATTCTTCTTCGAATAGCTAATAATAGTTTTAATTTATGAATTCTTCTTATATAACTTCAATTGGTCATTCTAATTTTTAAATTCTTTTTCCTATATAGCTTCAATATTCGTAACTTTTATTTACAAATTCTTCTCTAAATTCATTGTTAGTTTCAGGTTTATAGCTTCAATAATTATTTTAGATTTGATTTATAAATTCTTTAAATACATCCAATAATATTATCTTCAAATTTTTGCTACTTATATAAAAATTCTAAAAAAAAAAAATAAAAATAAAAAAATTGTATTAATGAAAAAAAATTCTCATCAAGAATGTGGAACAATTTTTGAAGAAAAAAAAAGAAGCGATGAAGAAATACAATAAATGATTTTCGTAATGTTTTGATGGAAATGGAATATTTTTAAAGGTATTTAAAAGGAAAAGAAAAATGTTTAGTGTAGAAACAGCTGCTATAAAAAAAAGTGGGGTCAAACGTAAATTTTGGTGACCTGATATAGTATGTTGCCAAGTCAGAGACACAAAGAATGGTAAATACGGCATGCAACCTGAGAACTTTTCAGTTCTGAGATCTCGAATAGAGATTATTCATTCCAAATGGTTTTCGAACCATTTCGAATAAATGTCTGGTGAGCCCTAAACATTATTTCCAATTTTTCTCGGCATGTTTTCTAAATTTAGAAGCCCCAAAGAGAGACGATTCTCATGAATTTTAATCTCGAGTCCTATATCTAGGATACTTTTAATATATTTTTCTTTTAAATTCACTTGACAATATTTATCTTTCCCTCTTCTTCTTCTTCTTTTTTTTTTGAATATTATTACATATTTTCTTCGAAAAAGATTTATTTCTTTTCACTCTTCTTTTTTTAATTGTTGGCAAAATTTTCCCTTTCTGTAAATTTGAGAAAGTCATTTTTTAAACAATAATTTTCTACATATAAATAATAAAGAAATAAGAATAAATAAAAATAGTAAAATGAATTTTTTTTTTTGAAATCGTAATACTTGAGGTGTGAAGCGATGAAGAAATGGAAAAAAATTCATTTGCTTGCTATAATGAGAATGAAATTGCTTTTTGAAAAAAAGTGAAAAGATTTTATTTCGTTAGGAATGATAGAATTTAAAATTCAAATGTGAAAAAAAAGTAATTAAAAATTAATGTTCACATTTATAATGCCTTCTGAAGTGAATAATAAAGAATGGCAAAATCCATTTTGCCGTCGTCGTCGTTGAATTTTCAGATTTTGTTGGAAGATCCCTATCGACATGTGAAATCGTGTACTGTTAGAAAGCTGTGATCCGCGACTAATTGGACGAACTGTTAATGGAGTCTCGGGGATATAATGAGTGCTCATTTCCTAGAACTTGTCGGGTGTATATATCCCAACCATTCAATCCTCAAGCATCGTCACTTTTTTTCCTTCTTTTTTTTTTCTTTTTTTTTCATCCTTTTATCATTTCAAAACTGTTTTTCCATTATCTTCTTGTTGAGCAATTAATTCTTTCAATCCTAGGATGGGTTTATTGTTACAATTATTATTTAAAAATATCTCACTAAATGATCTATATTTATGTTTTTTTTTTCATTTTGAAGTTATATAAAAAAAAATGTTGTTTCGCGACTCGAACAATATAAATACACTCGCGATAAAAGGACATGTCATGTTTTTTTTCGTGTAGTTTCTTGTCAATACCTCTCGTTTCTCAAGTAAGAAAACTGGTAAAACTGGTTTTTATATGTTATTATAGCGGGACTCTAAATCTATAGTTGAAGAGTTTAAAAATCATTTGATTTTTCTCGCTAATTGATTATTAATTATTGCGATATAATTATTATCGATGTCAAGTGCTCTATATGTCAGAGAAAAAAATTAATTACCTCTTTACTAGAACACTTTTCTTTCTTTCTTCAGTATTTGTGAAAAATAAATTTCCGTATTTTTATTTGTTTGAATATTTTTACTAATAATTATTGATGAAGCTATCAAATTAATAATAGATTCTTAATAATTGAAACTCGTATTTGAAAAATTGAAATCATTGAAGGTAATAATTATTCAAGTTAGTAAAATGTAATAATTCAAGTTCGTAATAATTGAAGGTAATAAATTACTAACATATTATTATAATGAAGCTAGGAATTGAAGCTAGGAATTATTGAAGTTCGAATTAATTGAAGCTAGTAAATCATTAGTATTGTATTAATAATTGAAGCTAATAAATGACTAATTATCAGTAATTGAAGCTAGGAATTATTGAAGTTTGGAATAATTGAAGCTAGTAAATCATTATTATTGTATTAATAATTGAAGCTAATAAATTACTAATTATCAGTAATTGAAGCTAGGAATTACTGAAGTTAATAATGGAAGCTAGTATTTATTGAAGTTACAACAATTATTGAAGGTAAAAAATACTATTATTAATTGAAGCTAGTAAGGATTGAATCTAGAAAGTAAAACATCAATAATTTTTAATCAGTAACCAAAAATTATATCGAAGCTAAAAGATTAACGAGCGGAATCAATAATTGAAGCTAATAATTAAATCAATATACTCCCCAAATGTATATAATTTACGAGACCTTGACATGTGCCTGTAGATAATTTTTGATATTAAAAAAAACGATTTTCCAATTATTTCTTCTTCATATTGGGAAATAATTATTATTTAAAGTGAGTTAAGAAATTGAATTGACACATATCAAGAAGAAAATTATTATGTATAATATATTTATGTGAAATATTTGCTTTTCGATAAAATGTCTATTTCAAATTTGTTATTATAATTATATATATGATAAAACTTTTATATTTTATTGTCTAAAGTATACGAGAATAATAAGTTTTATTTAAGTAGAACAAGAAACCTTAAAAACAATTCAGTAGCTAATCTTGTAAAATGTACTCGGATATATTAAATATATACATATTATAAGTATATATAATATATATATATATGTTTATGAAAATGAATGTCTTCATTCGCATTGTCTGTCTATACATCGTTCCGTTATCATTTCTTATCTGTTTGCCCCATGGAATTAATATCCGTCGGTTTGTTTGGACTTGGCGATAAGATAAAAATTTATATTCATGACACGACACTATGTCCTCATCCGAGAGAGAAAAAAAAACAATTTACTCATTTTACCCAGATTCTTTTTATTACATTTTTAAATAAAGTTTTTTTTTTGGAAATTATTTATTCATCAGTGTTTGAAAATTAATTTCTCGTACTAATTTTGAATGAAAAGATAAAATCGACAATTTTTCATGAAAGTAAAAAAAAGGAAATTGAGAAATTATATAGGAAAGTGGTTTATTATTGAGTCATTTAATTTATAGGTCAAAGAGTCTCGTGGGTCGAACTTAAAAAATTATTGTTTCTATTTTGACTCGAATTATTTAATATAAATGGTGAAACGTTAGGTAATAATACATGTTTACCCGAAAGGTTATTTCTAAACATGATGAATTCAAGTCGTATAGAGATTATTTTTATTTGCAGATCGCGTTAATGATTAATGTACATTCAATTATTTTTTATCACGTAATTTCTGGGAAAAAACAATTGAATCATTTGTAAAATTTTAGCAACAAAAAGAATTTGAATAATTCCTGTATTTTCCTAGAAATAATCCAGCGGAATAACAAAAGCAGTAATAATAATAATATTAATCGAAATAATAATGATAATAATAATAATAAGAAGAAGAAGAAGAAGAAGAAGAAGAAAGAGAAAAAGAATAATAAAAATTGTAGTAGTAATAAAAATAATAGTGGAAAAACAGCACCTACGATAATAATCTTTATAAGATAAATTATTACAATGAGAGATAATAACAATAGTAATAAAATAAACGCAAGCAATAATAAATCCATTCAGTTTCTATAAGGTCGTGATTCATTCCCTCTTTACATGCACTGATCGTGCGAAAATAGAAAGTAGAGATAAATTCATTATACACAATTACGTAATCAATATATTTCAATAACAAATAATTTTAAACGTATATATTTTTTTTCCATTATTTAGCAATTTTTAAAATTGGGAATTTTTTCCCTCTATAACAAAATCTTCTTTATTTTCAATAAAAAATAATTTTATACGTATAAATATTTTTTTCCATTATTATTAAAAGAAAATTTTTAAAATTGAGAATTTTTTTTCTCCCTAGCAAAATCTTCTTTATTTTTCACGATATTTTTTTCCAGGGAAAAATATACAATACGAGCAGATAATTTTCAATGTATTATATTGATTTTGTAATTTAGGAAAGAGGGTGCGTTATGGGGGCATAAAAAAAAGACATAAAATAGAGTCAGAAATAAAAATGAATGGAAGGGAGAGTGAGAGAAGGGGAGAAAAAGGGCTGAAATTCAGGAAGCAAACAGAAGTTTGCAGACGTTAATGGTTTTCTACCTACCTACGCATTTCTTTCTTTCGCTTTTTTTTTGTCCATGACATAGTCTCGTATAGTCAGTCACCCCTGGAATTAATTCCCCTCTTTTTTTTTTTGTACCGGGTAATAGCAACTCGGCTATTAAATAATGAATGCTTCACGGACTTGTGCTCGAGTTTGAAGGGTAAAAATTGCAAGATTGACACGAAAGAAGAAGGCAGACGAACTCACGATGGATTATAAAAGGGCATTGACTTTGTTTTTGCCCAGGATGATAGGGATAACACTGCTATAATAGTTGTCAAGGTGACAAGTGTTGTTTATTTTTCCCCACTTGGAGAAATTTTTTTCTTTTCGTTTTCACTTTGAGCGAATTTTTTGATAGGAAAAATAATATAGTGGATTAATTCGAAATTGTCGAGAATTACGAAAGTGTTTTTTTTATATAGTTACGCATGATACGAAGAGTATGTGAGTTGACATTTACTCACGATGTGATTAGCATTGTAATCTTTGCCTCGAGGAGTATAATTAGATTCTCGTTCTTGACGGAGGTCTGCTAAGTGAGTTTGAACGATGCGCGCTTGGCACCGATAAAGTCAAAAATTTTCTCCTCGTGGTATTAAACAACAGACAGTGAGGTCGGTAAATTATTATCAATTTGTGATAATAGTTGACAATATTATTTTTCCATTAAGGATTTTTTTTATACACTTAATTTTTTGTTTCGAAATAATGGTAATAATGATATAATTTCAAGTATTCTTGATCGAAAATTGTGAGAATTTGAAATATTTTCTGAGAGGCGAGAGTAAATTTTTCCCCCTGAGTGAATTAATATGAAGGCTGTATTGATTGAAGTAGGTGTCTTATACTCCACAGAGAAATATGCAGTCAGCTTCGATGGCGTGGAACAGTTTTATTCCTTTACCACCTCCGGGCAGTCGGACACATGGAACGCCACATGGGGGATTAACGCCTCACGGTCATCATCATCCCGGTGCGGTGTCCGCTGCTCATCCAGTAACGGTTGCTCAACAACAACAGCGAGAAAGGGAGGAGAGAGAGGCACGAGAACGTGATCGGGACGCGGCAGCTCGAGACCGTGACCGAGAGCAACGTGAACACTTGGCAGCTGCCGAACGGTTGCACAGACAAGCCGATGTCAGAGATCATTCTGCAGCAGCTCATCAAAGAGCAGCCTACTATGCAGCCACTGCACAACCCACCGCTCAACAGGTATTTTTTTCCCTAAAAATTTCCCCCTTTTTTGGTAATTATTCCTCCTAGGGATCAAATTTAACAACTATTTTTTGTCATTTCAGGTGGCACGTCCGTCAAGTGTACCTGGAAAAGTCGAGTACCCACCGCCGGCTCACTCGAGAACGTCGAAATCCTCCCTCACAGTGTCGAGTCACCATGAGAAACCGTCAGTCGTTGGTCCACCTCACAGTGTCCTCCCAAAAGCTGAACCAAACGTCAGTCTCTTTGGCTACTCAACCTATCAACCACAATCCTACATGCACGAGATCAAAGTCAAAAGTGATCTTCAATCCCACAAGCAAATGCCCGGTAAAAGTGCAAACATGACGGTCAGTCATGAGAGGGATCATCACGGTCGGGAGATTCATCATAATCAACAACAATTAATGTCGGATCAAAAAAGTTCGGTAATTGTCAAGAATGAGGGTCGGGAACATCCCAAGGCACCCACGCCCCAGCAGCATTCACCTAGTCTAAAAATGATGTCATACATGAACGTCCAACCTGTGACACCGCAACACAAACCCAGTGGCTATGAGTACCGAAGTCCCACCCAGAGTCCGCATCATCATCATCATCACATGGAGAGTATACAAGCCAAAAATATCCCCCAAAGTCATCATCGACCCGGTGCAAATGCGCAATTACCCTCGCCCCATGGTCATCCAGCGCATCCGCACAATCGACAATCACCGCACGCTCAACATCCCCATCAGCCACATCCAACGCCGCCAGAGCCACGTTACTTGAGTAGGCCTGGACCCGAACCGGGTATTCAATATGGAGCAAAGAGCGCTTACACGTATCCTCATCCGCCAACCGCTTCGTCGACAACACATTACGCGGCACCCGCTGGTTCAAAACCAAAAGTCAGCAGTCCAGCGCCTTCGCATATTTATGGAAAACCAAATTCCGGCATTATGACGGGCACACCGGTGTGCAGGGCGTCTGAAACTGGCCCGGTGCCTGGTCCTCTGCCGTTGACCTCAAAAGCCGGAACTTCGCCTTACCAACAAGTGCCTCATCATCACGGGGCGCCACCTCTACCTCTGCCACCACCAGCTCACAGTAGTAGGTCCGTTTATGATCCGAGGGGCTTTCCAGGCGGTGTATCGGCCACGAAATTACCTCCACCACCTTTACATAACTCGCCATCGACGGCTGCCTCAGCTCCCATGTCAGCCAGGGCGGTCGTTCATCCCTCGCATCACAGTAGTCCGCATCAAACACCAGGACAGCAAATTCCACCGCAACAATCAATGTCTGCCTTTCAAACCCAACCGCTCGATCTTGGCGTCGAGAGAACGAGTTCACCGAAGAGAAAAGCGCCAACGCCTTCGGATGATTGTACCATTCAACCAGTCTCACTCGAAGTCTGCAAGAAACGACGAGTCGATGAACCACAACCATTGTCATTGCAAAGTATCGGCACACCTGTTTTATCAAGGGTCAGCGAGCCTAGTCCTCTTATTGCATCGGCGGCCACGTCCATCACCACCGTTGTGAATACTGCACTTCTCTCACAACCCACCAATCAATCTCAGGTTCGTCACTAGTCAATTATAATTTTTCTCAATACCTTTTCTATATTTTCTATATTTTCTATTTATTTTCTAATTTCTAAGATTCTGAACGTTTTATTTTCATTACAGGTGCCCGATCGAGTCCTGACTTCAGTAAGTCCAGCGCCACGTGCAACAAGCGGTGACGAATCAGTGAGACCATCAAGCGCAGGAAGTGTCTGTTCTCTAAATCCCACACCGAGTTCAGCACCAAGTCCGGCGCCAATTCCAAGTCCTGTGCCCGTTCAAAGTCCGGCGCCATCAGTAGCACCGAGTCCAGCTCCAAGTGCACCTGGCACGCCCGCCAAGGCGAATTCCACAATTGACAGTGAAAAATCAAACAGTCCAGCACCACGACCGCCGAGTAGTACCAAATATCCAGTGCATAAATTGAAGAAAGCCTGGCTTCAGAGGCACTCGGGCGAAGATGGTACCGAGGATACTACGGGCGTTGTTGGCAGTGGTTCATGCGTGACGTTGCCACTTAATATTGCTCAAGCACCATCGCAACCATTGAATAATAAGGAACGAGAAACCACGACGTCCACAACTACAACTAGTTTACCGAGTGCTGTTAATTCAATTCACAATATTGGAAGTATGGCAGTCAATAGTATAAATAAGACAAAAGTCACTGGCAAGAGTGGAAGAAAACCAGTTAATAAAGAAACAGTTAATGGACATGCGACCGATACAAAGAGTCTGCAGGAGGATTCGTCCAGTAGCGATCCAGAGAGGAAGTCACCACCAAAACGAAAACCACCCAAGGTATCTATCTACAATGATTCTTAATCGCGATTGAGACTTTTGATGAGGAAAGAAACGAAAAACGCTTTTAGAACATTTTTCAAAAATTGTCAGTGAAAATTATTTCACATTAAAAAAAAAAAAATATGGAATAATTACAAGTTTTCTTTAAAATTGATAGTTCTTTTCAATTTCAAAAATTATTCTTTCTATAATTTAAAAGCATTTTTAGTTCTGATATTGATAGTTAAAAAGTAGCGGTTAGCTCTATTGATATTTTACTAATATTAATATTATTATACTAATTCTCACCAAATTAAAAATATTCGCAAAATTTCTGTATCATCCGAAGTCTCAATTGTTCGCAATTAAATTTCACAACCGGCATAAAGCTTCAGCACCAGCTTCTAGAAAATTTTCTGATTTCAAAAATATTGTCTTTAATAATTTTCAATAATTGCATGACTATAGTGTCTGTTTTTTCTCAGTGAGGGCGCACGGTTTATTGTTAACATAAATAAAAAACTATTTGCCAATTGCCTTTTTAAAAATACTTATTACTAGTATTAATAGTAAAGAAAAGTAAAAATAAATTAACAGAAAAAATTAATCGAAAAAAATACAAAAACTAACATGAAGAAATAGAAATTACATAACAAATAGTGTAACAAATAGTATAAAATAATATAAAAGTAACAAAAAATTTTATAGTTAATAAAAAGAACAAATACGAAAAAAATACTTTTATATTATTTAATTCTTAAATTAATTTTAACTCGCATTTTTGGTTTTTAGAGCATGATATGTGTGCGTGAGTGTGCCTTAGATTGTTGTTTTTCTAATAATACTAATTTGTTTCAAGTACCGTAAAAGCATTATATTAAAAAAAATTATTATTACTTAA
The DNA here is from genome assembly GCA_001855655.1 of Leptopilina clavipes. Taxonomy (NCBI): domain Eukaryota; kingdom Metazoa; phylum Arthropoda; class Insecta; order Hymenoptera; family Figitidae; genus Leptopilina; species Leptopilina clavipes. The sequence continues at coordinate 24,562 of JUFY01032715.1, forward strand.
ATAAATTAAAATTGCAATTCAATTTTTCGCAAATGACGGAAAAAATCTATTCGACCGAAAATCTCATTATTAATAAAAATAACGAATCATAAATCAAAAATATAATAAATTAGAGAGTTTAGAAAATTGAATTAGAAATTAAAAAAAAAAATTCAACAATTTGAAAATTTGAATTTCCCTCTGATTTTCAAGTTACGTCACCGGAAAGGCGCGCGCAACTGCTGCATCCGTGCGAAACATGGTCAGTGTAATGGCGGATCTGGCGTTGGCAAGGTGTAAAAATTGTGTGTCATTTCGCGTTGAGTATTTCACTTGAATTACAAAAAAATACACGTATTTGGTTAAAATTTTATAAATACAATATATCAAGGATGTTTTGTTCATGTGATATGGTAATTATCTTAACTTCATTACATCAAAAAAAGTCACTTATAAGAAAGTTAACCTCAATTTTCAATATAACTATTCTTTCACATTTCTCGTTAATTAGTACTGTTTATAAACAATGTGTTACGTAAGAAAAAGTTCATCTTTACATGCATTTACTATATAAACGTGAATTTTTTGTTGTTACTGTAAATTTCGCGTGATGTAATAAAAAACTTTTCGGAGTAAATCTCGTGGTTGGCGTCCTTTGTCCTTATATAAATTTCAAGTCAAAATTGGTTAAATAATGTTATTTTGAGTAATGAAAACTACTATGTTAACGGAAAAAATACATTAAACGTAAATTATTGTTGAACGAAAATTAATATATTGATATAAGTCTAATTATGCGTTTCGCAATGGAAATCGTGAACGTTTCTTTGTTAAAATATCCTTTTAGTTTGAAATCGTGCTGACACGTTCTTTATACGTATTGATTAAACGTAATTGAGCCAGCAGATGTTTTTATACCTGTTCCCGGGGGTATTATATTCGTGTATCTTGTACCATTTTCTTATTTTTATTCTTGCAAACTTGAACATAACCTCAATTTCAATATTTTTTTTTTTGAAATTTAAATCTTATTCAATTAATTTTTTTGTATTTGTTTATTTTATATGAAATATACTTCAAAATGAATGTGATTGTAGGGTATATTATGAACTTTTAATTAGGTCTTTTTTATATTTAGAAACATTTTGCTGATAATTTTATTTTAGACATATGATAGATGCTAATATGAGCATGTCTAAATGAAACTAATCGCTTTTAATATTTACAATCAGCTTTATAAACAAGATTTATGGTATCTGATAAAATTGCTCATTTGCTTTATCAATATAGACGCATTCCGCAGATAAAAATTGAATGAATTAAAAAAAAAAGTTTGGAGGGGGCAAAGATAATCGTACTAACTTTTATGCATGTTTCTTCTTTTGAGAAGGCCTTATCTATATGTTAGATGTAGAAAATAATTGTAACAGATGTGAGCGGTGCTGCATCGTTTAAAATTCGGTAATGGCATAGCTGAGTAGAACTGAGAAAGTAGCTGCGGCAAGAGCATGAACTTCCTGACTACTTAATAATCTGTGCCCTGTGGTAGGTAAAACGAAAGAAGGGAGCCGCACGGAAACAGCAAACGGTTGCAGAGGATCATCGACGGAGGAAAGACGACAAGCAGGGAGGAGTTACCGGGGCGGGGAGCGAATCTAGTAACGAGAGTGAAGCTGGATCGGTTAGCGACACCAGTGAACAGTTAGGCTCCGTGCAACCTGCCTCAAGAGGGCGACATACCGCCGCCAATTCCAACAATTCCTCGGGAAACGGTTAGTTGACGTAGCTTCTTGTAAATGGACTTCCCGTCAGGTGAACTAACCATTCACTTGCAGGGTAAGTGCTTCGCGTTCCATGATCGTATACGTTTTTACGCCTCACACTCCTTTTTCTGAAAACGCAAAAAAAAAAGAAACAAAACAAAAAAAAAAAAGTGAAATGATGACCACGAGAGTTCTTGATTAACCATGAATGTTTTCTCACGAGCTTTTTAACACTGACGGACTTATTAAAGGCTTATTTTTTGCATGAGACAATCATTAATTGTCAATAATCGTTAATTTGGCGATAATTTTTGATTTTCAGGTACCAACAAAGAACCAAGAAAACGGGGCCGAAGACCAAAGACCTCGAAGGGTAGCGACGTAGGCGAAGAGCAACAACCACGATCAAAAAAGGAACGAAGAGAAGAAAGTACGGGCGGCGGAACTGGTGGTAATGGTCCAGGTGGTGGTGGCAGTGGCAAAAGTGATCCCTTTCGTAAGCCGTCGATCTCGCAATTAAAAAAAACCGGCGAAAGTTGGTTACAAGATGGCAATTGTTGTGAGGTCGCGCCAAAATTAGCAAAATGCCGCGAATGTCGTATGACACCACATCAACGCTCAAAGAATCTTTATCAGAATATTTTCTGTCGATTCTACGCGTTTCGAAAATTACGCTTCACGAAAAATGGACAACTCGCTATCGCGGGTTTCAGCGATCCTCACAAAGATGCCTCTGATGTAAGTCATTCTTGTAATTCTAAATTCTACTTCTATTTTCTATTCCTAAATTTTCATTTTCCTCCAGTTTATGATTTCTTTTAATTTGAAATTTACACGCGTATATATGATGTAAAAACATTCTTTGAATACCAAGTGATAGAAATTAATTCACGAGCTTTTTAACACTGAATTAAATTAAATTAAAAAGAAAAATTGTAAATTGTTGTGGCACATTTTTTAATATGGTTTTTTGTTTTGTTTTTCTGCAGGAAGACTTGTGGCTTTGGTCATCGGGAAAAAGTATAACGATCAAGGAGGAGAAACCTGATAAAAATGAGAAGGAAAAGGAGAAGAGTGAAAAGGAGGAGTTAGATTTGGAAATGGCTTATCGCCTTTTGTGTCAAGTTGGTGATCAATTCTGTGATTTGCTTCATCAGGAGAAGGACGCCCTTCATGAGCACATGGTTGAAGGTATATTCACCATTTGTTTTGAAAATAATTCACTCTCTGGCTGTAAATAGTAACAATGTCTCTTATATCACCTTAACCTTCTATTTAACTCACTTTCAATTTTGTCCATTACTAAAGGAATGTCTATTTCTAATCGCATACTTTTTTCTCAATTCATCCTTAACATTATTTGTGGTGCTATTGTTAGTTAATTAATTATTCTGCAATTAGTATGCATAACAATATTAGAATTCAATAATTATATTATGCAATATTATTAAATTCATTCATTTTAATTGTGCTTTAGTTGTTTAATTTTAGCAAATATTTATTATTAACATTATTTGTTCATATTGTGTTGTCATTATTTAATAATATACATAAAGAAAGCCATGTTTTAATTTTGGGTTCGCATGAATTAACACGCTTTTTGCTTCGATTATGCATTGATATTGACAGCGAGTTTGGGGGTTGTAGACGGAACTGTTGCCTGGAAACGAGTCGTTCAAGGAGTTCGTGAAATGTGCGACGTTTGCGAGACAACTTTATTCAACTACCATTGGGCTTGTGGAAAGTGTGGATTTGTCGTCTGCATCGATTGCTACAAGGTAACTTATAAAACATTTTAATAGTTTAAACTTTTAGATTTTTAATATTAGTGATTTTTTTAAATATATATTTAAAATTTTGTAAAATTACGAAATATAAAAATAATTTTCAATGAAAATTATTTTTGAATATGATGCAAAAGATTTTTTTGAATTCAAGTGATAGTAATAAAATCACGAGCTTTTTAACACTGAAATATCACTAAAATTAATAAATCCGCTAAAGTTAAATAAGACAAAGTTGTTCATGAAGAATAATTTTTTAATAGGGTCGTAAAAATGGTACTGTTAAGATCTGGGGCGAAAGTGGAAAGGACAGGGACGACTTCTCATGGTTACTATGCACGAACAGACAAATTCACGAGCCTGCAAGGCTAATGCTCACGCAGATAATCGCTGGCGATAGTCTTGTTCAATTGGGTCAACGTCTTCACGAGTGTCGCTGTGAATGGGGTATTCCTCAATATTGCAATTGCTCTGTCATCACTCAAGTCAACGTGAATGAAGTACTTAGAAATTTGATAAAAGGTGATTCGTTGACAATCATGAATGGTAACGCGAAACAAGAATCAAAGGATTTAAAGAAAATCGAATCGAATGGCTCGTCAGAGAATAAAACCAATGGCGAGGATAAAAATTCACCATTAAATTGGCTCGCCGACGTTGCATTACAAAATGAGGATAAAAATGACAGTGGCTCAAGTTCTGATTCCGATGAAGATCGCGAGGGAAATTATTCCACATTACGCGAATTATTAATCAGGCCTAATCAATCAAACAAATCAAATGGCAGTGGTTCGAGATCAAATTCACCGACGAATAATACAAATAATTCAAATAGTACGAGTGCGCAGAATGCAACATCGAATAATGTCTCTGCGAAGAGTAGTAAAAAGTCTAAAATGGATACATTGGATGAAGTGATTTCAAGTGTGATTGAGCATAGTGTGAAAAAGGAGAAGGAAGGCGGTCTTGATAATGATGAGAAACCACGTGAATTGAAGCATTTCGTGAGAAGATACAAATGGACACAAAGAGGTCGTGAACCACTTCCAATTAGAATTATGACATTGACCGAGAGCAAGAGTCTTTATCCAGACGTACCGCACGCTTGGTTATGTGATGGAAAATTACTTCGATTAAACGATCCAAATAATCCCAATAATTACAGGATATTCCAAGATCAATGGAAACGTGGACAACCGGTGATTGTTTCTGACGTTTCCAAGGCATTGGATAAAGATCTTTGGCATCCGGATTCATTTGGCAGGGATTTCGGTGATGAGAAGAATGATCTTGTTAATTGTATGACTGGTAATTTGGTGCCGAATCAACCGATGCGTAAATTTTGGGAGGGCTTTGAAAATTTTTCCAAAAGATTAAAGGACGATCGAGGGAATCCAATGTTATTGAAATTGAAAGATTGGCCGCCGGGCGAAGATTTTGCGGAATTACTGCCGTCCAGGTATGCTGATTTGATGAAAGCTTTACCACTCTCTGAATATACACATCGAACGGGACGATTAAATCTCGCCAGTCGTTTGCCCGAATGTTTCGTGAGGCCCGATCTTGGACCAAAAATGTACAACGCCTATGGTTCCGCTCTACATCCAAATAAAGGTACAACGAATCTTCATCTGGATATTTCAGACGCTGTCAATGTCATGGTCCACGTCGGAATTCCCAAGGACGGCGACAATGACGAACATATTAAAGGTAAATTTTGATTCAAATGTATATAATTTTAAAGTGATTGCAATTAATGTTTGACTTAAATTGTAATTGTGGTTTCTCTTTTGGTAATTGATTAAAATTTTTGAAATAATGGGATTACAGAGGCACTAAGAGCAGTGGATGAAGCAGGCTGTGATATTTTAACTCGTCGTCGTGTTCGTGAGCGAGGTGAAGCGCCAGGTGCGCTGTGGCATATTTACCCTGCACGGGACGCAGATAAAATCAGGGATCTCTTGAATGCAGTTGCGCTAGAACGAGGAGCTCGTCTAGAGCCTCATCATGATCCAATTCACGATCAGAGCTTCTATCTTGATGGGCCACTTCGGGAACGATTATATCGTGACTACGGCGTTGAAGGGTAAGGAAAAATTTCCTACATTATCTCAATATTACTTTATTATTCCAAAATATTAATTCGAAGCTAATTTCTTCTTTTTTGTGTAAATTTCAGATATGCCATAGTGCAGTGTTTGGGTGATGCGGTATTTGTTCCGGCAGGTGCACCACATCAGGTTCGCAATTTGCACAATTGCATAAAGGTGGCTGAAGATTTTGTCTCGCCGGAAAATGTGTCACACTGCTTTCATCTAACTCAGGAATTCCGTGCATTGTCCGATACACACAGCAATCATGAAGACAAATTGCAAATCAAGAATATTATCTATCATGCAGTGAAAGATTCATTAACCGTCCTAGCCAATGCGAAAGACGATGCTCTTTCGAAAACACTCAATAATACCGAGGTAAAAGTTAAAGATGAAACGTAGCGCAAATCCTTGATCAGGATCATAAGATCTGCTGTTCGTTAAAAACTTGACTCAATTGTGGTCATTATAAAACACGTGCTCCGAAAGTCGGTGCTCCTTTTAAAGCAAAGTGAAAAATGATTTTTTGGAGGGTGCGGAAGAAGATCAGACGGAAAATACTCCGAAGGAAATACTTCTTCACACGAGAATTGTTGAGAGGAGTTTGTGATATTGTACGAGTAGCTTGAAATTTTAAGTTTGTTTTTTTATTGGCTGAGCCAATTTTTTTTTTCTGAGGTTATTCGTTATTTCTTCCTTTGAGTTTTTCTTCTTATTCTTCTTCTTCATCTTCTTCTTCATCTTCTCTATTTTTCAAATGTCTCTCGTTATTATCGGGCAATGAAGTCCGTGAGATTCTCAGTTAATCTTGGAACGGGCCACTTTGGCCCAGTGTCCATTACCATTGTGATACCCGATGGACTTGGATCATACATTGTTTGTAATTAATTATATCGTGCCTGTATCTAATACACACTTGTCTATATGATTATAGATGTAGATAAACGATAATTTTTAAGAAATTCCTAAATAGCAATTGTCGATTCAAAAAAAAAAAAAA
>JUFY01032715.1:31200-49296 GCA_001855655.1 Leptopilina clavipes
AAAAAAAAAAAAAAAATTTTGTCTAGGAAGGTACTTTGTGCAATTAGAAGTCGTCGACGTTAGGCGGATCAACGTTTTTTGTATCGGATCTGTTTTTGTGTGCTCTCATGGTTTGGTGTTCTCGATGTTGTCTGAATTCAATCCGAATGGACGATATATTTTCTCTCTTTATAATCGATATTTTATCGATTGACTTAAAAGAAAAAGCACTGCCTAGTTTTTTCCTAGAGTTCAGTTTGAAAAAAAACTTGTGAATAATTTTCCCTTTTCTTTTTGTAAATTTCTTAGTCGAGAAAAAAAATATCGTCCTTTCTAAATCGTTTTGAACTATGAGATAATTAACGGGATCTTTGTATATACATATATATATATATATAAATATTTTACTGCCTTTCGCAAATCTAAAATAAGAAAAGAATTTAAAAAAAAAAATAAAAGAAAAACCAAAAAACAAATTCTTACAGTTTCTTGATATTGCAAAAAGAAAACTAATCCAAATACGCTTTCATCGTGATAATTCCGAAATTTATAGAAGTAACAATCGAAAAAAAAACATGTGTTATTTTTATCGAACTGTAGGAGCCGTCTGATGAAAGAAATAATGTCGCTAAAAAAAAGTTTGATGCGAAACTTTTTAAGTGCCAATGTTGAACGATTTGAAAAGTGAAAGAAGCACTTGAAAGAGAAAGTACGGAAAGCACTTATTGAGAATTCGCAGATAATTTATCGAGTTCCTAACGTTCGACAGCCCGTATCAAGTAATTCACTCGACGTGACACAGCGATAGTGCAAATTTTTTTTTTTTTTTTCTACATAAAAATGTCCAATTAGACTCTCGGCTGACAAAAAAGTACCTTCGGTTTTTTGAACGCCTCTACTTTCCTCAATTTTTGTGAAATTGTAAAAATAGAAAAATAAAGAAGTGGATTTTTAACAACAGGGAAAGATCACCGACATTCGTGTTATTTTTTCTTGTTGTAATAACCACAAACTGGAAAGATATAGCGTTTTCAATAAACTGCATTTATCTGACGCTGAGAGTCTTACGCGAGTCCAAGGCACCGTTTGCAAAAAAAAAAGAAGAAAAAAGAAAATATATATGAAAAACACATCTGGAATTTGTAATTTCTTTGATCTCAATCTTTGTCTAGCATACAACGACTCGATTAAATAATAACTCACGAGTAATGTTTAAAAACAAAACAAAAACCAACAAATATGTTAGCAGTAATAAGTACTTTAATCATACGAAAAAAAATTGTAAGCAAGAAAAAAAATACCCTTATTATCTGTGAACGGGCAGTGTATAAAGTTGTAGGAAGCGTACTCTATGTATTATTAAATGTCTCTGCAAGACAAAGCTATTAAAAAAAAAAACTCTCGCTACGTGTAAATACATACAAACATTTATACATATATATAATATACATGTATACATATATAAATATGAAAAAAATGCCTAGTTTTTAAGTGATTAAAAATTTAAATGAAAAAAAACACTCCACCACACGGAAAGCACTTTACACGCGTAGATAGTTAGATTCTATCATTATCATTATTCGAATAATAATAATAATGATGATTATTATTATTATTATCACTATTTCGATTTAATTATTACGAAGAATTATGATATTTAAATGTTGCTGAAGATGCCGAACGTAGGGGGTGAAGAGAAAAATAAAGAGCGTTTAGTGTTATTGTAAAACGAGAATGATTCTTTTCAAGAAAGAATGCGTGTGATAGTGCGCGTCCGTGAATGGCTCAGAAATATGGTACGTATGAGAGAATAGTAAGATCGTCGATTGGGGGTGAAGTGTATGGACAAAGACAATGTACAGCCCTTAAATCCTTTAAAAAAAAAAAAAAGAAAAAAAAATTGATAAAAAAAAAAATCTACCCCAGTGTCCTATTCTATCCCATTCAACGGTTATCCTCAATCAAGGCGGTTATGAACCGCAGGTCAGCGGTTATGAGTATAATTTTTTGTACTGTGTAAATGTAAGAAGATACGTTTGAATAAGAAAATGTTTATATTATGAAAAAAAAAATATTTTACTCACTTATCCAATTTCTCCTTTCCAAGTTGACTCCTAATTAAAACTTAATTGATATTTTTTGAAAATTAATAACTTATTTTGCATATAAATTATCCTTATTAACAAAAATTACAAAAACGTTACCATTACTATAAATAATAAATATTCAAAAGTAATCTGTTTATTCACACTTAGTTTCTATTTTCCGTTTTATTTGCTATTTTGTTTTTAATTAATTGGAGAGAAGTATTAAAAGAATTAATTAAAAAACTGTTTTTTTTTAATTGTTTCAATTCCGTATTTCGAAAATTAAAAAATCAATGTCGCAGAAATTTTTGCGAAAAAGGGAACGCGGAATTGTGCTTGCGCATGCGCATTGTTGTACTTTAACGAGCGCCATCTTGTGTTGTGAATGCTTAAACAGTATGTTAAGCACGCAACACGCACGCCGCCATATTGGACACGGATGTTGTTTCTCCGGGTTGAAGGTGTTTACGCGGCTATTTAACAAAATTTGGAAATATCGTCTATCAAGTTTTTTGATCCAAAACAAGTGTCACGTGTAGGGGTTAATTGTTTTATTCGGTAATTGGACAAATAGACAAAAAATGAGTGAATGTGATAATGTGATGGAAAATTGTGCGACGTCGAAGGCACGCGATGAGAAAGCAATGGGTGACGTCCTGGCGAAAGAGAACAACGAGGATGTTTCACAACAGGAAAACACATTATCCGAAGATAGTCTCACATTAAATTGTTTAAGGCATGATGTTAATGGTTCTCCGGAATCTGATGCTGATGAACTTTCACCCACTGACACTCCCTTAACTAATTTTGTCGAGGTATGATTCTCTAATTCTTTTATTATATACACACATATAGAATTTGCTCAGTTTGTCTTGCAGATTCTCATGCTTTCACATTTTTCTTTTTTTGCACGCCTTTTATTAGTCCTTAATCTTCCCTTAGTCATTAACTCGTTTTTGAAATGATTTCACATGCGGGTATTATGTCGCGGTACAGAGAGAGATTCTGCGTGCAATTTCGTGCATATTACTCTATTTAAAACAGAGGGAACTAATAGAATAAAATTTGCATTTTATTTGCAAAACTAGTTTGCAAAATAATTTATCGGTACTTTGGTACGAAATTCTTTTTTAAACAGAGAATTCTAAGAAATAAATTCCAGTTATTTAAATAAAAGAACAAAAGTATTTGCAAATTTTTCAAGTATATTCAATTACATACCATGTTATAGTTTCTCCTTCTGTAAATTGAATCGTTAATTTGCATAAACTTCCAGGAAACTTGTAGTATTTATACTTTAAATGTCAGTTTACTTATTCGATAAAGTGTTGTTTGTGTTGGAAGTGAAGCCACCTATGTTAGTGAAAATGTCAGATTTATGAATATTTTTTTTAAGAAGAATAAATTATATTTAGTGTGTAATAAAAAAAATTTTTTTTTTGGCAATTCGAGAGAAAATGTAAGCTTATATTTAACAAACATTTTACACCTTTTTAACTTAACTATTTGATGTCGTAATCATTGTTATGTCACAAACTAATCATTGTTTATTTATTTAAAAAATCATTTTTAACAATTCATTTATTGTTGTATTAGTCAATTGTTTTTTTTAAATATTAGATTTTCAATTATTTATCCAATAAATCTAATAATTCGAATAAAAAAAAGTTTCATAAACTATACGAAAAGAATACAATTAATACACTAACTGTTTGAAAACTTATTTTTAAAATAGTTTTTTTTCTTTTAGATCTAGTAATTAATTAATTTATTGTCTAATAACTATTAATAATATTTTATTAGTAATTTACTGGTAATAAATAAATTTATTATTAAATATTAAACCTTAAAGTACAATATTAAAAATTGTGGGAAGAATATAAAAAAACCTTATTAACTTCTATCGTGGTAATAATAAATAATTAATTAGCAAATTATTTAGTTCATGAGGTATTTAAGTTGAGCAACAGCCAGCATGAATTTATAATCATTAGATTATTATTGCAATTCATTATGTATGCAATTTTTCTCAGATATATAACGCTATAAGAGAAATTAATAATTACTTTAGGCGAATTCCGACTTATTAATATTATATATAACGTAATTATATTTTTCTTCGTATTATTAATAATTATTACTTGGACAAAATATTTTTTATCACTAAATGACGTTTGAAACGAACGTAATTTATAAATTGAATACGTCAATATGTTGTTTAAGATAAATAAATAATAATAATAATATTTGCAATACGTAAATTTCAGTTTAAATTCTTCACTATTATTTTTCATTTTCAGTTATTTGAATCAGTTTTTTTTTAAAACATTTATTTCTATTTATTACTTATTTACATTAAAGTAAATTGATTTTATTGCTTTTATTTATTTTATTCTGATTATTTAAATAGATAGAGGAAAATTGTGAAAACTTGGATAATACAGTCATGGAAGATAACAAAGACATGGAGGATAATAACGTTTTATTGGAAAGTAATAAGGACTCTTTGGAGAATTCTTCTTGTGATTCCTCTTCACGTCGGGTTAAAGATCCTTGTAGATGTGAAATGTGCAGAGTCAAGAGGTAATGTTTTTGTATTATTTATTTTTATATACTGAAATAATTTTCAAGTTTTATATTATTAAACTTTCTTCTTTTTTTTCTTCTTTTACAGGAGAATTCTTATGGAAGACATGGAAAGAGCGTTAAGGCTAAATAGCCTTTGGACAGATTTAAGAAAACACATACATTCTGTTTATCACACAGCAATGACAACGTCTAATGTATCTCACTCGTCAGTAATTCAGAGTGATTCTTCTCGACAAAGCAGTTTACAGAACACTGTTTTACAGTAAATAATTTTTTCATAAAATTTGTTTTCATTATTTTTTTTAATAGAAAAATGATGTTTAATATTAATTTTTAATGAACACTGTTTATTTTTGTTTTTGCAGATTGTGTAAAAGTGATCCCCATCAACTTTCCATGAGATTAGTGAGTCAAGCGCAGGAATTCGTGGTGGAAGTTAAGGTTCAACTTTTAACACTTCTTCAAAATTTAAGGGTTAATCATTTGGCGGAAGTTTTCTTAACAAGTAGGTTTATTATTTTTTTCTAAGTACATAGAAAAATTGAAAAGTATATAAGTGTTTTCTGTATAAATAATTGAAAAAAAATTTTTTTTTTTCAGAAATGTTGGATGGATACGATGCCCTGATCGCAACTGCCTTACAAGTTTCGCAGTTAATCAAACCAGTGGAGAAGGAGTATTTTCAGAAATTTAATTTAACATGGGAATGTTTCAATAAAAAGCTTTATCAGGATTACGTTTACACGGATCCTTTAATCCAAAATAGACTTCCACCGTTTATTGGACAGTTGAGGAAGTTGCTGCCTTTAAAAAGTTCCGAATACCAGGGCCTCGTTCACAGGTATCTTGCGTTTGATGATGAAATGACAAGGATCGGTAATCTCTGGCCAGAAGCTGTGCAGTTAATAGATAAACATAAGTAAGTTAATATATTTCATGTAGATAGGTAATTTTTTTTAGTTTTGTAGTAAATTAATTTAAAACATTTTTAATTCATTTTTATAATTTGAAATTATATTCTTTTCTTCAGTATGGAACAAGCGGCGCGATTAATAAAATTGAGAAGATTTAGAAAAGGTTGGGAAACATTTACAACATGGTGGAAACAAGTGCAACGACAAGAGACGTACAAAAGACACGAAAGGTGTGTAATTTTTTTTTGTCCATATTTCTAAAAATATATGATTTTAATTTTTGATTCTTGATTAATATTTTGGGACAACTTTTCAGATTACAGGAAGTTAATAATGAATTATCGAAGGAATCTCAGGAAGTTAGTACGACCGGTTCTAACGGTAGAGTTCCAAGTCCAGTATGTCTTTTAGATACACTAAGTATTCCTCCAAAACACGATATTGCACAATTTTTACTTGATGCTAAAACGTCACACCAAAGGTTAGTTGATGTCTTAAAGTCGATCATCGTTTCAAAGGACCATTTAACTGTTAAAGATTATGGTATAAATATGCCCTATGATCCGCACATGAATGATCTCGAGTTTCAATGTGGATTTGAATGTGCATCGACTGTCATTCAGTCTTTCGCTACTTTGATCGCAAAAAGGTAAAAATTAATTAATTAAAAAGCTATAAATTACGTAAATTAATTTTTTTTATTATAAAAGTGAAGAGAGTATTTTAAAATTAATTTATTATTAGTATTATATTTTTTGCTATTGAACTATCATTATAAAACTGAGAATTTTAATTTCAGACGAATTAGAAGCAATTGCAGTGAAAAGCACGTTGATGCGTCATTGACTATCGACGAAGAAAATTGTACTTACTGTACTTTGTCCCCTCTCTTAAATTCTAATCTCTTCATGGTAAAATAAATATCACTTAAAAAATTAGTTTTCAAAATGAAAATAATTTACAATATTAATAATTCACGTGATTTTTCTTTGTAGATGAAAGAGCTCTCAACGGAAGAGGAATCACCTTCTAAAGACAAATCAATAAATAATGATATTGCAGGTACATATTAAAATTTTTCCATCATAATATGTCAATTTAATACTGTATTTAATTTAACTTTATATTAATTATAAAAAATGTAATTATTATTTATACAATATTAATATTCTTTTGAAATCAAATTCTTTAACACGCAGGAATGGAAAAATATATAGCGTCAAATTTTTCAGCGATCAAAGATCTTTACAATCATGTGAATTCAGCGATACCGTGTGATAATTCCGATACATTAATAACGCATGAAAATTCATCAACGAATTTCAATAGCATTGAATCGAAAATAGAGGAATGTGAAAATGAAAATGGTGAATCTGAGGAAAAGAGGCCTAACTGTATCGCGGAGGATGTCGATTTTAGGAAATTTGATTTTCAATCTTGTCCCTGTGTCTATCAACATACCAAAGATATCGCTGAGAAACGAAAAGAAGTCGATAATCCACCTTGCCCTTGTTTATTAAATTCTAAACGTAAACTCGATGCGTGCCCTTGCTTAAGTACGAGTAAGTCTATATAATTTCACAAATTATAAAATCACAAAAAAAAGAAACCGTTGTTGAAAAAATTATTAATCTAAGTTTCATTTCCAATGAATTACAAAGTAAAACAATTATTTCTTACCTCCAGATGATATTGATATTATGCCAAATGGTCACTTGGAGGAGCAATCCATTACAGTGGCAACTCCGAAATCTAATGAGGAACCCCTGGAAGTTGTAATGAAACCAAGTTCCACGATTTCTGCTCAAATACAAACGAGGCACTCGACTACGCAAACGAGGAATTCAACTCATCACCATAATCGCACTTCTTGTCAAGGTAGATCATTATTTTCCATTTTTTGAATAATTACCACCCCAAGAAAATATGAAGCTTAAAATTTATGAATTTAGTTAGGAATTTAATTAAAAATAAAGTGAAGATAATATGAAAATATATTTAATGAAGAATGAATGATGTATTTTGAAATGAAATAATGTTATTAAAATTGAAAAAATCCTATTTTCAGGCTCTGCGCATTCTCACGATGTCAAAACATCAAGTTCCGGTCACAAGAATCACAATCATGGTTCACAGTCTTCCATCGCCTGTCACAAACAACATGTTGTCGAACACATCAAACGAGTGTCTTGCAGTGATTGTAAGTATTTATACTTTCTTCTCTGTTTAAAGACAAAATTGAAAAAATAATTCCACATTTCTATTAATACAATTTTATAGAAATTACAAATAATAACAAGTTTACTAATTTGCTTGTATTATTATTTTCGCACGACATTGTATTATACACATATATATATATATATATATTTTGAGAAGCTCGTGGTAAATATTGTCTGTTTACGTTGTTGTATAATCTTTAATATTTCTCTATTGCGTTATAGTGAGTCCCGGTGACGGTGATTGTTCAGATTCAGGAAGCAGTCACGAAGATTCTTGTTCAACAAGTAGTTCATCGCCACGAGATTCAAATAGACATTGCGATTGCTGTTATTGTGAAGTCTTCGGTCACGGAGTTGTACGTTTCTAATTAATTTCTTTTTAATGTGTAGTTCGAATATTTTTTTTTCTATTCATTCGTAAGTAATGGCGAAATTAGCCGACGAAAAAGAAAAAGATACGCGTAAACATGTTGTAAGTAAGATTTTCTTTTCGGAAAAATTTTATTTTAATTTGTTTATTTATTTGAATTTTAATTTAGGAAAAATGTATTACGTTTTGTTTGTTAATTTTTATTGAAAATTTAGAGTGAAAAGTTTAGAAATTAATGCAGAATTTGTTTATTGTTTACAGACTTCTGTTGCTCTTGTCAGTCGTAATTATAACGAAATGAGGGATAGATTGAGACAATTATTAACAAAAAAGAAAGCAACCAAGTGCAAAGCTGTGTGTAGCCCGTCAAAAAGTTCTGCAGAATCTTTACCTTCTAATACAAATTCAGAGTCAAAGACGACAACATCAAGTCATTCGGCGCCAAGATCTAATACACCTTTATCCACAGCTTCGACTGTTCTTCTTGATAATAGAGATCAGAGAGATTTAGACGCTTTACTCGAATATATAGAGGGCAGTCAAAATGGGAAGAGAGATAATAAAAAGGCTGAAAAAAAGGCGCGACAGAAACAACGAAAGGTACATTTATTTTTACTTTTAATATTTAACTGAAATTACAATTCATTTCGATTAATTTGAATTTTAACGAATTTTTTTTCATTCAAGCTCGAAGAAAAAGTTAAACAAGAGCGAATGGAAGATGAGAGGCAGAAATTGATAGAAATTCAAAAGAAAACGCCCGAAGTAACTATCACTGTTGTCGATCCTCAGAGACCAATGCCACAAAGATTTCATTCACATCGAAATCTACCGGAGGTTTCCATTCTTCCAGCTTCACCGCCTGTCGTGTCAAACGTTTTAAAACCGAGTAATATTAAGAATAACAAAAAAGACAAGTTTGAAACTCCCACTAACATTAATGTTACCAATAAAACTAATGCTAAGACGAAAATCACAGCTCAAGCAAATCAAAAGACTAAAAGCTCAATCTCTGTTGATAGAGTCGATGGAATTTCGAGTTCAACTCAAAACACAAAAAATAATACAAAAAAAGATAAAGCTGTCAATGCCAAAGGCAATAAACCCGGTAATTTAAATAATAACAACAACAACAATAATAATAAAAATAGCGGAAAACAAACGGCACGGCCACCCGCTCCGTCTCCTCCCCCACCGCCCATTGATGAATCAACATTAACGAAAAAAGAACGCAAAAAATTGAGACGCGAAATGCGAAAAGTGGAAGAAGCCAAAAAAGAAACGGAAAATCAATTACAAATCGTGACAATAAAACGTGTCATGGAATCGAATAGTGCCGAACCAACTGTGACTATCACACTGAAAGGTCAAACGCCCGCTGAAGATAAAGTATTATTCACCCTCGTCAATGGACAAACAAAAGAGCCCACCAAGTCCGAAGGACAAACAACTTCCGGAAAAAAGAAGAAAAAGGGTAAAAATGCTAATAACGCGAATCAAGTTAATAGCAACAATCAAGTGAATGCCAATAAAGAAGTGGCGCAAAATAAACCTCAACAAAACGTTAAAACAAACAAAAATGAAAATAAAACCGTTAAACAATCTGTTAAACAGACCACAAATAATGAAAAGTCCAAAGGTGCTAAACAAGTCGATTCTTCGAAAAATCAACAGCAGCAGCAGCAACAACATTCGACAGTCGAAGTGAAATCGAAACAAAAAAATAAAAAGAATTCCGAGAACAAAGAAAATGTTTCCCAACCACAAAATAATGCCTCGAACAAGAATAAAAATCAACAGAATCAGCAGAATCTCGTGAGCAAGAAACAAAATAAAAATAATAATAATAATAATTCATCACCACAAGTACAACAGGTACAGAAACAAACGAATGTTAATAATAACAACAACAACAACGAAATGGGCAACAAGAAAGTGAAACAACAAGAGCAGAATAAAAATGTCCAAAAGGAAGCCAAGAAGAACAATAAAAGTGGAAATACCAAGGTTAATAATAGCAATAACAATAATAATAATGTTACTGTTGGAAAGATAACTTCGAATAAGACTGATAATCAGAAAAATCAAACAAAAAGTAATCAGAATAGTGGTAATAAAAAGAAACAAAATGTTGATGTTCAACGTTCTATTAACGATTGTATTACACCTCCATTGAGTAGTCAATTTAAGGAAATTAGCGCAAATTCTAAAATTAATATTGAGAATCTCAAGCTGCCGCCCGGTATTACGATTACAAAAGTCGACACGCCCGTCAAGCCTTTCCCATTGAAAATTGCACAGAAGCTCAAACCGACAAATCCACCGAAGCAAACGACAATTATTGCATCGCCAATGAGCAACACTCCGTCCGGTTACGCTAATCCACAAGGCAATGGTAATGTTATTGTTGTTGATACTGGAAAGCTGAAGCAGGATTTAATTCCGAAAAATGCAGATAAAGGTGAGATTTTTATTTATTTTTTAGAACAAAACAAAAAAGAAAATTGTTTCAGAATTTTTCTATTTCAATTTGTTTGGTTTCATTTTTAACTTCAATTTTTTTTTAGTTTCATTTTTAATTACCTACTATTTTTTAATTTCAATTTTTAATTTTATTTTTAATTTTATTTTTAATTTTAATCTTTTTTGGTTCAATTTTAATTACTATTTTTTAATTTCAATTTTTAGTTTTATTTTTAATTTCAATCTTTTTTGGTTCTATTTTAATTACTATTTTTTGGGGGGGTTTTATTTTAAATTATTATTTTTTATTTCAATTTTAGTTCAGTTTTTTTTTAATTTCAACTTTTATTATTTTTATTTAACTAAAATTCTTTTATTTCAATTTTTCAGTTCTATTTTTAATTTCTATTTTTTAATTTCAATTATTTTGTTTTTTTTCAATTACTAAATTTGCTAATGTATGTGAAGATAAAATTTGCACAGAAACGGACATTATAATTTCCATTTGAATATGAAAAAATAGTATAAATCAATTTTATTTTGTACATAAACTTAACAAAAGTTTATATTTACATTAATCTTCAAAAGTCGATTTTTTTCTGTTCTTAAATTTTAAAAATTACAAGTCTAAAAAAATTTTGTTTTTCTATTTTACTTCAGTACTTTACAATAAATTACATTAAACAATTTTTTCCATCTTTAATCGAAACAATTTTGTGAATATGAAAGTGTTTCAAAAAGAGAAAATTGAAAACAATTTTATCAAATGTACTGATGCAAAATTTTTCTTTTGATTTTCAGACGCCACGAAGGAGTCACAAGGTGGCAAAAAGAAGAAAAAGAAGAAGAACAAGAATGCCGCTAATCAAAATTCATCGTCATCAGCCAATGTAACATTATCACAGAGGAATGATCATTCTGGCAATGATCATGGCGATGATGTGGCGAAAATACTTCACAATCCACAAACGAATATGGTGACAATTAGAAATCCAGCATTCGGTCCACCAAAAATGGAACCAATTTCACAAGCGGCAATTATAAAAGTCTCAGAGAATGGCATGGTAACCATTCGAAGTCCGGCTTTGCAGCAAGCCATCAATGCCGGTTTAACGCCACCACCAAAACCCGATTTTATCATCAAGGGCGATTTAAATGCCACCAAGTCAAATAATAAGCATAACAATGGCATCATACCATCGAGCATTACCGAAATACGAAGTCGATTAACATCCGAATGCACCAGTTTAAGTGATCTCGCTAATATTCAAATCAGTAAAGTGGCAAGCGGTCAACCAATACCCGAAAGTGGAATTAATCTCAAGGGTACAAGTGTGACATTGACGAAGGTGAGAAATCATGAAACAACAACGCTAGACGAACAGGCGAAAACAGCTGTAAGGGAGGCGATTAATGCATCGATGGGAGTTTCAAGTTGCGGTACCAATAACACCACCACCACCACCACGACAACCGCCAGCAAGGGGAAGAAAAAGAAAAAGCGCGGAAATGGCGCGAGGCAAAGCGGCGATGACTGGAACCTCGTTGGTGAGAAACAACAATAATCAAACTTTAATCATGTAAATTTCCGCTTCTTTTATTTGTTTTTAAACGAAAAAAAAGAGAAGAAAATGCAAACGCGTTTTTTCAAATTAGAAATCGACAGAGAAGTGACACATTGTCAATTGTACGTTCAAGAGAGAGAGAGAGAAAGAAAGAAAGAAAGAAATTGAAATATTCTTTGGAAAAATAAGATTTATAACAATAGGCGTTTTCTCGTAGACAGGAAAGAGATTTGTATTTTAACGCAGCTTTTTTCCCCCCTCCTCTTTGACTTGATTTTTTTCTTCAGATTTATCTCAATTTTTTTGCGACTATTTGTCAGTCCTTTTTTGGCACCTGTGCACACAACACATATACACACACCTCACTCACAATTTAAGATCTCACTACCTTTGCTAAGTTTTACCTCAGAATTCAGATTTCTATATTTATAATAATTAATCGTGTTGTAATATATATAATTTAGATCCATTTGTTTCCTTAAGGTATTATTGCTAGTCCAACTTTTTTTTCTTTTCTCTTTAAAAAAAAAAAATTGTCCGCACTACGAAGTAAACGCGTTTTTAGGAGTTATTCTAGTTTTAGTCTACGTATTAAGGTTTTTTTCTAGATTTTCAAAAACAAATCGCGTAACACAATCGTATATACTAATTATACTTTGTATAAAAAAAAGAAACTGTTTTTTTGATATAGCCCTAGCTTTCTAAAGCAAAAGAAAACCAAATGTGATATTCAAGTACAGGGAAATTATTGCTAGATATATTTACAAAAAAAGGAGATATTTTTTATCTGCTGATTACGCAAAAAAATAATAATAATAAATAAAAATAAAATGACGTTTTTTTCTCGAAAAATATTCAAATTCTATATTTTCTTCTGAACTGAACATTATTTCCTGATTGCTGCATGGGTTCGATTAGAATATTTTTTTGATTAAACATCATTTCTTCTTCAATGTTGTTACAATATTTCTGAAATATTGAATTTGATTTCTTGTGATAATTTTTCGATACTAGAAAAGGAAAAAAAAGATGGTTTTTTCGAATTCACTGATGGCAAAAGACAATTTTTTATTTAAATTTTAAGACGAATAAAATGTGGTTTGTTAGTTTTTGTCGGAATGTTATGTTTATTTCCTTTCAATAAAAAATGTATGTTGAAAAAAAAACAATTTTTAGAAAGTATTTCTTTGTCGGGATTACTCTTTTTTTTGGTTTTGTTATTGTTGTTTTGTGATCAGTTTTAAGAGAAATTGGGATCAGAAATAGATTTTTGCATCCCGTACCCATGCAGTACGTCGACAAATGTACAGCAGATGCCGACATTTACCCGATTCCTTCTGCATTCAAAGCCTTTTTCCACTTCCATTCACGGTGAAGTTCAACTAAACAAAATAGAAGCAAAAAAAAAAAACAAGCAAATTAAAGAGAAAATAAGAAAGATTTAAAATTTTAAATTATTAAAGTGTAAAATTTTAATTTTCGACAGTAAGCGATGATTGTAATTTTATATTTAACTTTTTTGAAAAAATCTATTTTTTTCTTTTTTTCTTTTCTTTTCAAAAATTTTTACTTCATAATTGTCAGTTGAATTTTATTTTTAGAAAAATATATCTAAATTGCACGCTTTAGAATATTGATCACTTATGCACTGAAAATGGGAGAAATTATTAATAATTATGGAATAAATTTTACAAAAGGAATTTTACGATTTCAGGGAATTTTAAAATGCGAAAAAAATTTCGTTTAAGAAACAAAAGTAGGAAAGAAAATTTTTGCAAATGCAGGGAAAGTTTTACAATTTTTAAAAATTTTAAACTGAAATTTCGAAATAAGGGAATTTTTGTTTTCAATTTTTACATTTACATTTTTTTCTCTTTTTTTTATTAAATAAACAAGTAACATTTGTCTTATATAAAAATTTTACAATTGATAAATTGATCTGTTTGTTTGAAAATACTTTAAAAATTTTGTAAAAATTGTAATTTGAAAATTGTTTTAGATGAAAAATAGCAAATCAACTAAATTCTTTGCTAATAAATAAAAAAAACACTTGTTTCTCCCTAAAATCGTAAAATAATTTAGTAAAATTTACTTACAACTAATTTCTTTTACTGTTACAACTCTTGGTTTCAATATTATTGTGAACGTAAAATTTATTTTATATATTGCACAATTCAACTTTAAATTAATTACACTATTTTATATAAAATTTTCCATTTTTATTTGTTTAAAAAAAAACAACATTTTTCTTTATACAAATAGAAAAAATTTTCCGAAATGAGCACAATTTCTGTACTGGTACGATTTCAAATGTTTTGTTATTCCAAGAAATAACGAAAATTTTATAATTAACAGGAGTTAGTTAATAAAATAATTACGGAAAAATGAACAAAAATTTTTTTGTTACATTTTAAAAGAAAGAGAAAAAATTCAATTTTCGAAAATCGGATATTTATCATAAAATTTTATAATTTTTTCTTCCTTTTTTTTTGAAGTTTTGCCAAAAAATCATAATTTTGTAAATTTAATATTTTTTTTAGGAAAAGAAAATAAGATAAAAAAGAAAATTTACAAAAGACAAGATAAAATTACAGAACACACAAAATTACAAAAATATAACAAAGTCAGTCTCAGAAAGCTAAAAAAAAAAGAAGTAAAAAGGCAACTATTGATTTGGAATAACAAATTGATTGAAAGAGTTAAATTTTATTTGAATTCATTAAATAAAAATTGCAGATAAACTAAAAAAAGCAAACTTTTCTTTCGATACTTTTATTTAAAATTAAAATTTAGTATTTCATTAAATTAATATTTATATTTTTTAATATATTATTAATATCGTTTAAATTGTTATTATTTAGTTGTGAATATTATTATTAACTAAAATTAATGTTGTGCACATTTTGGAAAATTTATATATTGTTTTAAAAAAATAAAAAAGCATGGGAGCGCAAGTAGAAAGAAAAGAAATTCTAATTTCTCATCTATTCTTCTGTAATTTATTTTTTATTTTCTTTTTACACATATATATCTTTCTTTAAAAAAAAAGCACTTGCCCGATCTCGAGTATTGAGAGCGTGTCTTTTGCAGAGAGTGTATTCACGCCAAAAGATATAGACCTCGAGGACGGTGAAATGGACGACGCAGAACGTGAATTGGAAGCCTTCAAGAGATTTTGTCTCCAATCAGTACCACCCCCACGAAAGGAGAAGGTGAATCTAAATATCAAGGACATCGTTCTGAAAAAGAAATCATCATCATCATCAACACCTGCTGCTGCAACGGCCGTTATTGCCGCGAATTAGAACTGATTTTTTTTTTATTTAAGCGTATCCGTCTCTCTTCACTCCAAAAGAAAAAAAAAATTCGACAAAAATTACTGCCATTTTTGAAAATCGACATTCAAAGTCATATTTTCAAAAAAAAAAAATTGCATCATCTCTCCCGGTTTTTAAAGTATAAATAATTAACCGGTGAAAAAGTATTTTAGGGGAGGGAGGTAAAAAAAGGTGGCAGAGCAACCTGAGGCGAAATTCCACGAGAAGAAGTATTTTTTCGTTCCTTAATCAATTGTTTATATTTTACAGTGAATCTGTGATCGTTCGTATTATTTTTCTTTTGGCAAAAAGCTTCTTCTCATTGATGAGCTCTTAGATTTATATATAAAAATGTATATGTATGTATTTAAGTGTTGTAGAAAAAAGAAAAAAAAAAATGAACAAATGATTAGAGAAATCCGAGCTTTAAAAAAAAAATGCGCTCGAACCTGGAAGATGAATTCAAATTGAATCTTGCCATTATTTTTTTTTTTTAAATAATAATTCCATTGATGGCTCACCAAATCTACCAGGATCGTGAGTTGCTCTGCTTTTTCTCGTGCACAGTCACAAAATATATAATATATATATTTTTTTTCTAAGTAATTTAAAAAAAGTGCACTTTTTAATTCGTTTTTATTGTGTCACCAATGTTTTTTTTTTTTTGTAAGTGATAACTTCTTTTTTTTTTGCGAAAAGTTGAAAATTTTGTTAAAAACAAAATGAAAAATCTTGACTATTGTCAAGATAGAGAGATCATAGAGAAAGAGAGAGATAGAGAGAGAACCGTTTATTGGTTGCTCAAATTTTTTTTCAAGATATATATTCTCTTTTTGCTCAGTCTCTCAGCCTTTAATTTGCGATTAGTTGAAAAGGGAAAAAAAATTAATAATGAAATGTTTAATAATCGTATGAACGCGATTATCTTATTAATTGTTAATTACTGTATACGAATGAATTTAGACGATTTATATATTATATGAAAAAAAAGGATACGTCAGCTTTGGACGCACTTGAAGTTTTTTTAGTGGTGATTTTTTAGGAAATGAATCGTCAATTGTATATATAAATAATGAAACACGTATTAATTCGCAGGAGAAGAATTATTTCAATGAACGCGACAAAGAAAGAAATAATAAAAGAAATAAAAAAGCGATCGTGATCCTTGTAACGGATCTCATTTCTTTTTCCGAGTTCTCTGTGTAAAGAGAATCTCGTATCCTTGTTGGCATTTCATTATAGGATATAGAATATTCTAGTGATATTGTATTTGTAGAATAGCTTTTCATACATCAAGATACATTTCGTCAAGAAGATATAATCAAGTCTTATTCTTTTACAATGAAACCTTCTCCTTGCGTATTATTCTCAGTTATGTGAAATTTTTCTTTTTCTTTTTTACTCTTTTCAAATGAGAGGCACTTTTTTTTTCTTGGTCAAAAATTAACTTTCAAGTTGCTGAGGAATTCGGTATCTTCAAAAATATTTTGCCAAACCAATGAAAATTCAAATAATTTCAATGATAGAAAATTTATCTCTCTTAAAAAATAGAAAATATGGAATAATTCAATATTTTATTTTATTTACTAGGCTGAAAAAATTTAATTAATTCAAATAATGAATTACCTGACAATTATCAAATAAATATTTATTTGTATCAAAATTTTATTTGAGTCAATTAAATGGTATTTGATTAAAATACAGTAATTTTCGATTTAATTCCAGTTTACTTGATTCAAATAAAGATTATTATTATTATTGATTTAAGTAAAGATTTATTTGTATCAAAATTATTTTTTTGAGCCGATTAAATGGTATTTGATTGAAATATAGAAATTATTGATTCAATTACAGTTTATATGATTTAAATAAAAATTATTTGGTTCAAGTTAATATTTATTTGATAATAGACAAATAATCAACTATTTAAATCAAATAAATTTTTTTTCAGTGAATTTATTTATTATACATTTTTATTATAAATTATTATAAATTTACTATAAATTTATTTATTCAATTAATTATATACCATAATCAAATTTTTATTTCAATTACATATCAATTTTCATATAGAAATTTCAATTTACGATTTTGTGAAAAAAAATTTGTTTCTTTGGGAATTTTGAAAATAGGAAAAAATTGCTTCAAAAATATTAAAATCGAGTGAAAGGGTTTTGTATGGAATTTCTGAAAAATCGTAGTGAAAGAGAGAGAGAGAGAGAGAAAGGGAGAGAGAGCAACGTTCTCGCTATTTTAGAAGAGATCAAACGGACCAGAGACCCATTGGCATTTATGATGTTGTACAGAAGAGAAAAATATTATTCGCCGAATGAAACATACTTAACAGACTTGCATTTCATGTGCGCTTTTGAAAGTCGGAGAAAAAAAATTGAAGGTGAATAGGAGGCTCAACTTCTTTTTAAAAAGACCGCTAAGTGCCTCTCTTTCTTTTATTTTTCAAGAATTTTCTAAACAAACTTATTTAGTTGAGTTCTCTTATACGGAATAGTATGCAAGATGAAATTAATGGGATCTTCCTTCATCAACATCTTTATTTGCGGCTTTTGGAGAGTTAGTTCTTTAAAAAAAA
>JUFY01032715.1:49316-63648 GCA_001855655.1 Leptopilina clavipes
TAAAAAAAAAAAAAAAAAAATCTCTGCTCTACTGAAGTTAAAAATAATAAATTATACAGCAATATATTATTTCTTATTCTAATAAATTATTTTAGAAAATTCTGATAAAAAATATAAATTCGTATCTAAAAATTAAATGAAAAGTAATTAATTAATAAATAATAATAATAATAATAATAATAATAATCCTTTATTGGGCTATACATCCTATAAGTAATTAATTATTAATATTATAATTACCATTTTTTTTATCGTTTTATAGATTAATAGAATTATTTCTTCATTTTGTACTTACAAAAAATATAACAATTTATATCCACTTAACTTATCAATAAATAATTACTAAAATTACTAATAATATATAATAAAATATAATATAAAATATAATAAACTGAAAAATGAAACATGGAAAAATGCGAAAATTGACGATTATTATTATTATTATTATTATTATTATTATTATTATTATTATTAAATATTAATATTATTTCAATGCAAATTAATTATTAAAAAATTAAGTAATATATTTTATTGTCGATATTTCGCAAATAAGAAAAAATTCACTATTTACAAAATATTGAAAAATTAAATACTACAAAGTATTCTTTACCCATCAAGGAAATATTTATTTGATTCAAATATAATTTATTTGAGTCAAATAAAAGTATATTTTTTTCAGAGCTTTCGAACTAATTTTATTTTTAATTAAAAATTTTATTTACCTGTCACAAATAAAATTTTTCTTTGAATCAAATAAAATTTATTTGAAACAAATAAATAGGTTAATAGGCTCCGAGACAAATATGGATGTTCGTAATACATAATTATAAATTTTTTTTGAAAATATCAAATTTATGGTAAAATTTAACTTAAATTACTGAAAAATTAAAATTAATTAAATTACGGAAAAATTAAAATTAATTAAATTACTAAAAAATTACATTAAATTTAATAAGTAAAAAATTTAATTAAATTAAATACTGAAAACTTGTAGCTAGAAAATAAGGACGATTATTCTTTTATTGTTCTATTTCTTCGTTTCGACATAAGATTTTCTTCCATATTTGGCAGTATTCATGTTTTAACGCTCGTTATAAAATCGCACCCCACATTGTTTGTGCAATGTTCCAGGAGCTGTCCCTGCGCTCGTTTTTGATCATTACGCGCGCATTTTCCCTATGTACTGGCATCCTGAAAGCCATATTTACAGAACTCCATAAATACTCGCATGTAAGTCTCATTAGGTCCATAACATTTGTCAGTCACCTCGACTTCTCTTGTGATTTTCTTCCGCACTGTTTTGCAGTCTTATTTTCCAAATGGTACACCGTACACACGTCTTGTTGTCTATACACCTCATTATCCTCTTATGAACGCGTTCAACGTTATTCGTACAAAACTGTTTGCAATTTGAAAACAAAATTCCCAGTTAAAAAAATAACAAAAGAAAATTTCTAATTATAAGGGAATTTTTTTATTTTAATTTTATTCTCCTTTTTTGTACAGTAAACTATTGGTTTAGGAAAATTTTTGGTATCAGTGGGCAGTTCTGACTAATTCATAAATAATTTTATTTCTGGGTAAAAATTATGCAAGTTTATGCAGTTTTGTCAGACTTAAACATACTTTTACTAATGTGAAAAAGTAATTTTAAACAATTATGTCTGACTTAAACATACTTTTACTACTGTGAGAAAAAAAAGTAATTTTAACCACTTATGACTAACTTAAACATACTTTTACTACTATGAGAAAAAAGTAATTTTAAACAATTATGTCTGACGTACAAATACTTTTACTACTGTGAGAAAAAGTAATTTTGAACAATTATGTCTGACTTACAAATACTTTTACTACTGTGAGAAAAAAAGTAATTTTAAACAATTATGTCTGACTTAAACTTATTTTTACTACTGATATTTTAATTTAGTTAATTTATACAGTAAATGTCTGATTTAAACACATTTTTACTACTGATAGTACAATTTAGTAAATTTGTACAGTAAATGTCTGACTTAAACACATTTTTACTACTGACAGAAAGAAAGTAATTTTAAATACTTATGTCTGACTTAAACATACTTTTACTACTGTGAAAAAGTAATTTTAAACAATTATGTCTGACTTAAACATACTTTTACTACTATGAGAAAAAAAGTAATTTTAACCACTTATGTCTGACTTAAACATACTTTTACTACTGTGAAAAAGTAATTTTAAACAATTATGTCTGACTTAAACATACTTTTACTACTGATAGTACAATTTAGTAAATTTGTACAGTAAATGTCTGACTTAAACACATTTTTACTACTGACAGAAAGAAAGTAATTTTAAACACTTATGCCTGACTTACAAAAACTTTTACTACTGAAAGTACAATTTAGTAAATTTGAACAGTTCTGTCTGACTTAAATTTACATTTACTACTGTGAGAAAAAAAGTATTTTTAAGCAATTATGTCTGACTTAAACATACTTTTACTACTGAAATTTCAATTTAGTTAATTTATACAGTAAAGTCTGACTTAAAATCACCCAAAACTACTGTCAGTATAGTTATACTACTTAAAATTATTTTGCCTGACCAAAACTTACTTATACTACTGATATTCGAATTTAGTTAATTTATAAAGTCAAGTCTGACTTAAAGCCACCCAAAACTACTGTCAGTATAGTTGTACTACTTAAAACCATTTTGTCCGAATAAAACTTACTTTTACTACTGATACTAAAAAGAAATAAGTTTATAGTTTTAACAGTAACGTCTGACTTAAAAATACTCTCACTACTGATGGTAAAATGAATTACGTTTACATACATTTGCATGACTTAAAATACTCTTACTTATTTTACTTTACTGTCAGTAGTAAAAGTAATTTTAAGTCAGACATACTTGTATTAAATTACTGTCTATTACTATCAGTCGTAAAAGTAATTTTTAGGCAGACAGGTATGCCTAAATTCGCATTCTTCCACTGTCAGTAGTGAAAATAAATTTTAGTCAGACAATTTTTAAATATTTTTCAAAATATTTGGTGAAATAGAAATTTTACTGAATAAAAATTCGGATAAATAGAAATTCCTTTAAATAAAAATTTGGTTACATAGAAATTTTACTCAATAAATTTCGGAATTATAGAAATTCCGTTAAATAAAAATTTAGTAAAATAGAAATTTTATTGAATAAAAATTCGCGTAAAAAGAAATTTCAGTGAATAGAAATTCTCTTCAAGAGAAATAAGGCTAAATTTGGGCACATGACAAAAATTCGGCCTAATAAAATTCGTTACACTTATGGATATTTAAAAATAATTACTTTTATAACTTACACTTATGGATTTTTCGATTTTTAAAAATTAAATAACCAACATATAGTAATTAATTTTATATATATTAATTATTTAATTAATACATTATATTATTTAATTAATACATTATATTATTTAATTAATACATTATATTATTTAATACAGTAATTAATAATTTTCTTAAATTTTAGTTAATAATTAATTTTCACCAATTTTACCATCATTCAATGGAAGCCACAACGCTGTTTTTTCTTGTGTTTCGTTATTTTTAAACGCATCTTATTATTAGAGTGCGCGTAAATGCCGTTCGCAGGTGCATATCACTGTTGGAGAAGAGGGAAAAGGAGAAAAAAAGGAAAGAAAAAAAAAAGTAAAATACTCTTAATACACGCACTTGTGGGCACGTGCGTGCCTCCGTGACTATGTGATTTACATGACCGTGAATTTCAAGTGGCTGATGTACAGTCCCCGTGTGGATATTCATATACATAAGAGAGAGCACCCCTTTTTCGACTTCTGATTTTCGTTTTTTGAACATGTCGTGACCCTCCCCATCTTCTTTGTGTGTCGTAAACAGTTTATTAATAAACACGAAAGCAAAACGCTCTTCAAATGTCACCTTCAAAAACTATTGTTTTTCATATTTATTACAACGAGACGAATTTTTAGTAATTCACGATAATTTCAATATTTATGAAAATTAATTTTTTTTCCTAACTCGAGTCTAAACTTTTCATTTTGAAAGTTAAAATTAAAAAAAATTTCATTTTTCAATTTGAAAAATATTCAATATTCATTTAGAGAAATGTAAAATATTTTAATTATTATGTCTATTATTTAAATATTATTCAAAAATATTTTACAATATTCACAATATTCAATATTCATTTAGAGAAATGAAAAATATTTTAATTATTATGTATATTATTTAAATATTATTTTAAAAATATTTTACAATATTCACAATATTCAATATTCATTTAGAGAAATGTAAAATATTTTAATTATTATGTATGTTTTTCGATTTGGTCTAAAAGTGAAGAAATTAATATTTATTTACTCGACTAATTAATTTTCTAAAATAATTGTATAATTATAAAAAATAGTTCAATTCAAAACAAATGGAAATTTAAATAAATTTAAT
Source organism: Leptopilina clavipes (assembly GCA_001855655.1). NCBI lineage: Eukaryota > Metazoa > Arthropoda > Insecta > Hymenoptera > Figitidae > Leptopilina > Leptopilina clavipes. Next base: position 53,771 of record JUFY01032715.1, read on the forward strand.
AATAATACAATAAAAAAAATATTAAATAAATAATAAATATTAAATATTATAATTATAATAACATTTGATAATATAGATAAAACTAATAAAATGAGAAAAAATAAAATAATAGGTAATAAAACTAAATTATAAAAAAATTAAAAATAGATAAATTAAAAAATAAAAGTAAAAGTAAATAATAAAATAAAATTATTTTTTGAAGTCGACATTCGTGAACATTGTAAAAAAAATACAAGGAAGTAAAGTTAATTATTACTTTTGCTAAAATGATTATTCCATATAATATTGATAAAAAAAAGCAGAATAAAAATGTAAATTATCCTTAATTTGCACTTATTTCGTTCATAAATGTACAAACAAAAAAATAAGGCGTTGAAATATTACTTTAAATGAAAAAAACTTGTTTTTTAATCGACGTTGAATTCATATAAATAAAAGAAACGAATATAAACTTAGTTTGTCATCTTTTGTTATAAAAAAGACAATATTTAACATACATATATATTCGTTAACAACTTTTACCGTTTCAATGAAATTGTTTCTTAGAAAAATATGTATTTCCTTAATTTTCATTTTTGGATGTAAGTTTTTACTTTATTTACCAATTAATTTGCTAATGTCGATAAAAAAAAAATTATCAAGTATTTTTAAACAATTTATCAATAATTAATTATTTTATTTAATAATCAATCAAGTTATTATTGATTTATTGAAAAAAAATTACAAAAAAACCATTAATTCTGTTTTAGAGAAAAAGAAAATTTTTCTGTTCGTTTTGTAACTAAAACATATTTTTATTATTGTTTTTAGTAAAAAATCAAGTTGTCTGGTCACAAAATAGAATAGTTGGTGGAAATGAAATTGATATAACACAAGCACCTTATATGGTAAAAGAGCAGTTTTACAACTTTTTCTTCTTCTTTCAATTCTCTATAATGAAAAATAAAAAAAAATTTTTGAAACAGCTTTAAAAATTGCTAAATTAAAAAAAAATTAATAAAAAAAATCTCATTTTAAAATTGTAGTAAAAATTTATTCCTATATTAGTTAACTAATTAATAAAAAAAAATTTTCAGCTGCTTTTCGTAGCACCACTGAAAAATTCTACCAGTGGTAATATTTGTGGTGCGGGAATAATAAACAATGAATGGGCACTTACCGCGGCACATTGTTTACAAGAGTAAAATTATTTTTATTATAAAAAAAAAATTTTTTTTTCTTACTTATTTTTAAAAGAAAATAATTTGTTAACATGAGAATTTTTTTAATTTGAAGAAAAATTTTCTTTCCAGTCCTAATATGGATGCAGATCGTTTGGGAGTGATTGCTGGTACATCTAATCTCATGAATATGTCAACAACAGCAAAAAGATATAAAGTGGTTGAATATATTGCACATGAGAATTATACGGATCTAAATTCAAAAGGACCTGCTGAAAATGACATTGCATTGATTAAAATTAGTCCACCATTGGAATTTAATAACGCCACACAGCCCTTAAAGTTGCCTGAGATAGGAAAACCTCTTAAAACCCAATTTATCACAATTGCCGGATGGGGTAGAACCGAGGTAAGATTGAACTGAAATTTTAATAAAAAAAAAAAAAAATTATTTCACTATTGTGCATAATGAAAAAAAATTTAATTGATTCAAATAACCGATTTCTGGCCTATTATCAAATAAATATTTACTTGAACAAAATAATTTTTATTTAAATCAAATAAAATTGATTGACTGCGATTAAAACCAATTGGTCCGAATCGACAACATTAAAAAACACAATTGAAAACGATTCATTTAATCATTTTTTAATCGTTTTTCAATCGATTAAAACTAATTGACTCGATTTGTCACGATTAAAAAACACGATTGGAATCGATAGATTTATTCCTATTTATTCCTATAAAAATCACTATTTTTATCAAATGAATCGGTTTCAATTGTGTTTTTTTATCGTGTCGAATCGGGTGAATTTGTTTTAGTTGTGGTCAATCGATGTTTTCTACTCTTGTGGAAAAAATCGAAAAGTCAATTGGTTTTAATCGTTTTCAAACAATTAAAACCAATTGACCGGATTTGACACGATTAAGAAACGCGATTGGAATCGATAGATTTATTCGTATTTAACAGTGATTTTTATCAAATGAATCGGTTTCAATTGTGTTTTATAATCGTGTCGAATCGGGTCAATTTGTTTTAATTGTGGTCAATTGGTATTTTCTAGTAGGGCAATTTTTCTTTTCAATTTTTCTGAAAATATCTTTCAGTTACGAGACGCAAGTGTAAAAATGATAAATTTACATAAATTAACGTATTTTTATTTTTTATAATTATTAATTTTTACATTATATTAATTGGCTATATGTTTTATTTGCAGCCAAGAGGAAATATTTCCTTAGTATTACGGCAAGTTAGATTGCCGAGAGTGAGTACATTGATATGCAAATTAAAGTATAGACTTGTTGGTCTGAGAATTCATGACGACGAACTTTGTTACGGATTTCATTTTCTAGGAATTACCAAAGACAAGTGCAATGTTAGTGTGAAAAAAGATTACAACAAATTTAAATAATTTCCAAAAAAAATTTTAAAAAAAGAAACAACAACTTTAAAATCTATATGAAATATTTCAAAAATATTTCTCAAGTTTTACTCTATATGAAATATTTCAAAAATATTTCGCAAGTTTTACTCTATAGAAATATTGATTAAAATTGTTTTTTCTAATTTATTTTAGGGAGATTCTGGTGGTCCATTGGTTAATGATGACGGAATAGTAGTGGCTGTGGTATCTAAGGGCTCAGTGTGTGGAAAATTAGGACTTCCTGGAATTGATACGAGCGTCTTGTATCATCGTGATTGGATCAAAGAGAAAACAGGAATTTAATGTAAATTAAATTTCTATTAAAATTATAAATTAACTATGAATAATATAATAAAAAAAAATTATAATTAAAATATTAAACGTAATTCAATTAAATTTCATCACATTGTATCGTTTCTTTACTTAAAAATAAAATTATTCGTTAAAAATAATTTATGAAGGTTTGTTATCTTTACCAATCTTCCTTTATTTAAAAAAAAAATTCTTTGGTATTTTTTTATGCCAACACTAAAAAGTTAGACATGTCAGACATTGTTATAATTTTTGTGTTAAAACGTTAAAAGTGAAAGAAAGATTTAGAGATAAAGAATTGATTAAAGGGATGAAATTGTACTATCAGTAGTAAAAGCTAGTTTTAGTCAGACATAAATATATAAACTTATTTCATTTTATTGTCAGTAGTAAGAGTAATATTAAGTCAGACAGAACTGTAAAAATTTACTGCATTGTACTGTCAGTGGTAAACGAAAGTTTTAGTCAGACGTAACTATTGAGATTGTTCATTTTACTTCCAGTAGTAAAAGTATTTTTTAACACACATAAATATTCACTAAATTCGACTATCAGTAGTATAGGTAAACCATTATTCAGACGTAAGTGAAAATTTTAATAATTCTATAGACAGTAGTAGAAGTAAGTTTAATCAGACAGTACTGTATAAATTTGTACTATTAGTAGTAAAATTAAAGTTTAGTCAGACACAAGTTTTCAATTTTTTATAATTCTACTTTCACTAGTTAAATAAAAATTTTAATAAGGTAAATATAATTGTAAATATAATTACAATTGTATTATCAGTAGTAAAGGTAAGTTTTAGTCAGGTATTCTACTATTAGTAGAAAGAGCAATTTTAAGTCAGACATTGCAATATAAACTTATACTAACTTGTACATTCAGTGATAAAAGTAATTTTGGGTCAGACAGAACTGCACAAACTTACTAATTAATACTACAAGTAGTAAACGTAAGTTTTAGTCAGACATAACTATAAACTTTGTTCATTTTACTTCCAGTAGTAAAAGTATTTTTTAACAAACATAAATATTCACTAAATTGGACTATCAGTAGTATAGGTAAACCATTAGTCAGACGTAAGTGTGAAAATTTTAATAATTCTAGTCAGTAGTAAAAGTAAGTTTAATCAGACAGCACTGTATAAATTTGTACTATTAGTAGTAAAATTAAATTTTAGTCAGACACAAGTTTTCAATTTTTTATAATATTACTTTCATTGGTTAAATAAAAATTTTAATAAGGTAAATATAATTGTAAATATAATTACAATTTTATTATCAGTAGTAAAGGTAAGTTTTAGTCAGGCATAATTGTTTTAAATAGTATAAATTTGCTATCAGTAGTAAGAGCAATTTTAAGTCAGACATGGCAATATAAACTTATACTAACTTGTACATTGAGTGATAAAAGTAATTTTGGGTCAGGCAGAACTGCACAAACTTACTAATTAATACTATTAGTAGTAAAAGTAGGTTTTAGTCAGATAGAACAGTATAAACTTACGAAACAAAAAAAATTTTCTTTTTCTATAGATTTGGCAGTTTTGATTAGTATTATTTAGTACTGAATTAATAAATTAAATAAGCTATTAAGTTAAATTTCTTACAACTATTATTCAACATTGTTTAAACAAATAATTGTAGTTATTTTTCAACTTTTTTCCCATTGCACCTAGAAAGTTCAGTATTTTTCGAATTTGGCAGTTTATGGAGCTAATTGTAATAACCGATAAATATTAAATGGCAAATCTCTATTTTAGCAATTGTTTAAACAAATAATTGTTGTTATTTAGTAACTTCTTTTCTATTGCACTTATAAGAATGCATTTTTTTCTAATTTTACAGTTTATGGAGCAAATTATAATAACCAATAATTATTAAATAGCAAATCTCTATTTTAGCAATTGTTTAAACAAATAATTGTTATTTAGTAACTTTTTTCCTATTGCACCTAGAAGAATGCAGTATTTTTCTAGTTTTTCAGTTTATGTAGCTAATTATAATAACCAATAAATATTAAATGTTAAGTATTTATTTTAGCAATTGTTTAAACAAATAATTGTTGTTTTTTATTAACTTTTTTCCCATTGCAACTAGAAAGTTCAGTATTTTTCAAATTTGGCAGTTTATGGAACCAATTATAAAAAATTATAAATATATATGAAATTATTAGTTAAACAATTATTTGTTTAAAACTTTAAATAATTGTTGAGATAATGATTTCACATAAATTTTTTATCTTTTATTACATTTAGCTTTATAAATTGTAAAATTAGAAAAGAAACTGCATTTCTTAAAGTGCACTGTGAAAAATTGAGTTAATATCAATAATAATTTGTTTAAATAATTGTTGAAATAATAAATAATAAACAAAACTTTAATTGTAAATAAATGTTTGACGAAAAATTTGCTCTTTGCATCAAGCATTGTAGAATGTTTTTTAAATTAAGCAGGAAGTAAAATTTAATTATAACATTTGAATTTATTTATTTATTTCCTTCAAATGATATATACGTTGTTAAGGATAAATAAACAAACAAATGGTTATATAATTATTGGTATTAATCTTTATGACGTTTTAAATGATAAACTAAAATACAGTAAAAAAATCATTATCTTTATCGTATTACGAACTAAGACGATACGAGTTCTGGCAGTTTACTATAAAAACTATTTTTCTAAATTTTTTTCGCCAGTAGATTATTAGTCATAAAAGTTAATTAAATTTTATTAACCATGGACTTGACTTTTCGCAAAATTTGTCCCCTGGTAATCTTTATTTTGGGATGTGAGTTTAGAATATTTTTTTTCTTGTTTAATATTTTCTCTAAATTGAATAATATTCATTAGGTATTGTTAATAATTAACAATATAAATAATTAAAGTAATTAATTACTATAATTATTATAGTATTAAATATGAAAATGTATTTTAGGTAAAATATAGAATTTAAATTATTAATTTAATTAAGGGCATGTGGGAGAAAAAGCGGTTACGTCATTCATGGTTTACTTTTCATTAAAAAAGAAAATAATATTTTGGGTCGGAAATTTTTGGAAAATATAGAGGAAGGTACTCTGACTCTTCTCGGAAAGTTGCAAAATTTTTATATATAATTATTAACAAAATTGTTTAAACATTCGGAAAAAGAAGTTTGGAAATTACTTCTCATCTTGACAGAATAGAATATTTCGGGTGATTATTATTAATAATAATAATTATATTATTAATAATTGTTTTAAAAATAAATTTCAGTAAATTATGAAACAGTATTGGCTCAAAATAGAATAATAGGAGGATATGAAACTACAATCGAAAGATTTCCTCACATGGTAAGATTTTTTATACAGTGGAACCTCGATTATCCGAATTAAGGCGTTGTTACATTTGTTACTACTATTATTCAATATTGTTTAAACAAATAATTGTTGTCATTTATTAACTTTTTTTCCATTGCACCTTGAAAGATGCAGTATTTTTCTAATTTTTTAGTTTACGCTGCAAATTATAATAATTGATCAATATTTAATATTAAATTTATATTTCAGCAATAGTTTAAACAATTAATTGTTGTTATTTATTTACTTTTTTCCCATTACACCTACAAAGATGCAGTATTTTTCTAATTTTTTAGTTTATGGAGATAATTATAAAAAATACCGAATATATCACAAAATTATTAGTTAAACAATCATTTGTTTAAACAATTGTTGAGATAATGAGTTCATATAAATTCTATATCTTTTATTATATTCAACTCCATGAATTGCAAAATTAGTAAAAAAAATCATTCTAGAATATTTTTTCTAAAAATACCGAAAGAAATAAAAATTGATTATAACATATTAAATTATTTATTTACTTCAAGTATTACATAACTTTCTAAATGATAAGTAAAATGTAAAAGTGCAAATGATTATATAAAAACAATTAAATAAGTAAATGATAAAGTGCTATAAATAGTCAATAATAAGTTGTTTAAACAAATGTAGTTTTATGCTCGCTGAGGAAAAAGTTTAAATAATGAAATTTCGGATAATAGAGGATTCTGATGACAGAAGTTCAAATAATTGAGGTTTCACTGTATTAATAATAAAGAAAGCAAGAAAAATTAAAAATATTAAAAATATTTTTTGCATAGCTTCGACTTCAAGTTGGAAGAAGAACTGGTAACTTGATAAGTGTTTGTGGTGCTTCAATTATTGGCAGAGAATGGGGCCTTACTGCGGCACATTGCTTTGATGAGTGAGATTTTACATATAAGTGAAATATTTTGTTTCAAAATTAAATTTTTTTTTTACTTTTATTAGTTAAAAGTTTTTTTTACTTTGATTTTTAATTTTGAAAAATTACTTTCAGACCAACAACTGATTACAACAAAATAACTGTAATTGCTGGTACTGGCAATATAAGAATTTTGGCAAGAACTGCAAAAATACATAAAGTGATAAGGGTTATTCGAAATGGAAATTATAATCCAGCCAATAAAAATCGAAGAATAGGAGGTGATATCGCTGTAATTAAAGTCAGTCCACCTTTTACTTATAATAACGTTATTCAACCAATCAATTTGCCACAAAGAGGGCAACCTTTTCAAACGAATGTTGGCACAATTTCAGGATGGGGCCACATTAAAGTAAGAATTAATCAAGAAAATTTATCTTTTTGAGAAAATTTTGTACAAAAGAAATTAAATAATGAATTTAATAAATCATAATAATTCAATACATAATAATAATTTAAGTAATAGTAATAATTACTTAAATAAGAATAATACGAAAATAATAATTTAAAAACAATAAATTAATAATTTAATAATTAAAGGTACATTTATTAAATATTTTTTCAAAATTTTTTTGCTTCGTTTTATAAAAGTATTCTTGTTCTGCTTATTAAAGTAAGGAGTCCTGTCAAATTAATTAATCATAATTATTCTGAATATTTTACAGCCAGGTGGACCAGGTTCTGATCAATTGCGTGCCGTAACCGTACCAAAAGTAGAAACGGCAAGTTGTAAAGCACGTTACTTACAAGGTAGAATAATACTCAAAGAAGGAGAAATCTGTTACGGAGTCAATAATGGAGCAATTCGCGATAAGTGTCAAGTAAGAGAAATTCAATCATATTTAATTAGAATTAAAATTTCTTTACTAATTGTTAATTAAATTTATAAATAATAGAAATATAGAAATTTTTTTTTTTTTTGGTGCCAAATAAAAGTTTTATTTAAAAGAATTAAATCGTTTAGTAGGCTTTGAGAGAAATATACTTTTTATTTAACTTAAAGAAATGATTAATTATCGCTTATTACAACATTTTACCTATTAAAGAAATTATATTTGTTCTAAATAAAATATTTATCTTAATGTAAATTATATCTTTAATTTTGTAATTTTTATAGTTAACTTATTATTTTAATTTAATTATAGTGTAAATTAAGTATATTAGGTATTAAGTATTAAGTATATTAAGTGTAAATTACATCTTTAATTTTGTAATTTTAATAGTTTACTTATTATTTTAATTTAATTATTTAAATTATTTTTAGGGCGATTCTGGAGGGCCACTTATTAATTCGAACAGAGTGGAAATTGGATTAGTTTCTTGGGGAGTTGAATGTGGAACGAAAGGATTTCCAGGAGTTTACACTGACGTTCTCTATTTCCGCGATTGGATTAGACAAAATACAGGAATATAATTGAGAAAATTTTCATGTCCCTTTTAAAATAGAAGAATAATTTTGTAAAACAAATTGTAAGCAGAGAAAAAAAATATCAAAAGCATTCAAAACGATTACGAATATATTGTTTATTACAATAAATTTTTGATGTTATGTTTTTACTACTTTTCATTTTTACGTAATGTAGTAATTATATATTAAAATTTAATCAATTTAAAAAATATTGTCAAAAACGATTGCACTTCCTTCTTTTTTTGGAAAATTATGACTTCTTCAAATATGCGTCTCCAAAAGATCTACAAAAATTAAGATAATTTAAATATCTCTAAATTATATTATTATAAAAATAGCGTATAAAAATATTGAAATAAGTCAATAATACCTTCACGTGCATAACTAAGAGTTTAATTAATCGAATGCAACAGAAAAAACAATTTTAAAAACTAAAAAGAATCCTGAAACAGAAAAAACATGGATTAGAAAAAATATCTTCATAATCTGAAACAGAAAAAATAATTTTAAAACCTGAAACAAAAAAAAACATGGATTAGAAAAAGATATATTTTTTATCTGAAACAGAAAAAATTATATTAAAATCTGAACCAGAAAAAAACATGGATTAAAATATCTTCTTGATCTGAAACAGAAAAAATAATATTAAAACCTGAAACATGTACATGAAATATAAATTAAAACATAAAATAGTAAATTATATATTATTGGTAAATTAGTAATATTAAACATATACCAAAAGCTGAAAGAAAATATTTGATTATGCATACAAATACATAAGTTCATTTAAAACTTTAATTGGAAAAACTAATTTTTTCGCAGCAATTGTAATGTTGTAGAAAAAAATTAATTTTTCTCAAATAAATGCAAATGAACTGTTTTTTTTTTACATGTGACAATTTTTAGTGAAAAAACATAGCGACACTCAAAAACCCAAAACACATTCGCACAAAAAAAATTTACACACTTCCCTACCTAACAGCCGCAATTTAAATAACATCATTGCAATTTGCACTTAAGCTTCAATCACCACCACCAGAGCCTATAGGCTCTGGTGGTGTAAAAAAAGGGAGTTAGATTTTAACTCCCCTGGGGATTCTATAAAAGTCCCACCCATTGGGGAGTTGAAGCAAAGGGAGTTAAACTTCCCAGGTGGAAATTTACGATCGGTTAATTAATTTTATATTTAATTAATTTATAAATAATTATAGCTTTCAACTTAATAGTCTTCTTACAAGAAATTATTATTTTTTAAATATTTTGTAAATAAATAATTATTGTTATTTTT
>JUFY01032716.1:0-17416 GCA_001855655.1 Leptopilina clavipes
CGCCATCTGGTGTCGACCTCGTTGTGTCAGCCATTTTTCGTTCTGTCTCTCTTTTAACCAATGTTCAAAAAAGAGATAGAAAACCAAGATGTCTGAAGGTAAGATTTCATAGGGCAACTGTGTTGCTCGTTTCGTCGTCAACTGGTTGCTATGGCGGCCTTGCCTGTTGTTCGATTCGTTTTAACAACGGGCAACGTACTCAATGACCAAGAAGACTAGAGACAGGAGGACCAACTCAAGCGTCAGCGATGGAGCAGATTATAACAGTACGGTTAGGCGTACTACCCCGAGGCGCACTAGTCTTCTGCGCATACCAACACATGCTTAACTATACGTGATCTATTTGTGCAACAGCTGTAAGACCATGCAAAACAAAACAAACTCAAAATATTTATTTTTTAAAGCTTTACAACTATATTGTTCAATATTTAATTAAATTAATTTTAATTGTTATTTTATTAAAGGTCCTGAAAAGTAATTCTGAGATTGAGGTTATATCAAATGGATTAAATCTTTAACCTTCTTAATAACATATTTACATCTTACTATATACGGACCTCATCTTCCGGAATCTTGTAAAGATTACGATAATTTTCTTTACTGTTTTCATTTTCACTTGTGCAATTATCTACACAGCAGAGTCGTTTTTGCGGCATTTTATTTTCAAACAAATCAAAACAACAAGACTAACCCTACCTCACAGAACACAGATACGGTTTATACAGCTAAGCATGTGTTGGTATGCGCAGAAGACCAATGCGCCTCGGGGTAATACGCCTAAACGTACTGTCATAATCTACTCCACTTCTCTCTATGAGCAAACAGGCGAGTTGGTCCTCCTGTCTCTAGTCTTCTTGATAATTATATAAGAATTCACTTTTCATACATTTAAAGTAACAAATTATTTTAAATAAAAGAAGACAGTATAAATTATACTTTCCATAAAAAATAGTTCACATTTTAGAAAAAAAACCATTGTTTTTTAAATATTATGTATGAATTTAAGCCTTAGATGGACGGAAACCGGTACAACCACGGTACGAATATATAGAAAATACACTTTTCACATTCACTTTTACCTAACCTAACTTTTTTGTATAAACGAATATTTCTTAACTTGGCCTACTAAATTTTCATGCAAAAAAAATCATCTTTTGTCGAAAATACTTCTACAAATTGATTTTTTTCCCAGAATTGTAGCCATTTTTTTTATTAAAATTTAGTAGTGAGTTTGGACATTTTGACGTTAATGGTCAAATAATAGTACATATTTAAAAATTAAAATAGTATTTAAAATTTTTAGTTGACACGCCAATTGTCAGTTCAAAATGGTCAATGATCTTCGATGGTTGGGTAGATGAATCAATTTTCCAGAATAATGATCATGACACGGAGCATGAAGATCAAAATGCAGAAAAGTCAGAAGAGGAGGAAGATCATGATGAGGGTATTGGTAGTGAAGAAGAAGAAGAAGAAGAAGATTCACAGGAAGAAGATGAAATAGATAAAGACGAACCATCTGAGGAAGAAGAAGAAGAAGAAGATGAAGAAGAAGAGGATGAGGAAGAAATTGATTATGAAGAAAGTGAAGAAGATAAAGATTCATCAAATTCACCTGGTAATCATTAAAAACTATTTTGTTTTACCTCTCTAAAATTAAGTTTTTCTTTAAAGTTTCTCTTTTTCTTTCCTGAAAACAGATATAATAAAAATATAAATAGATAAAAATAAAATTTTACTTAGCCTTATTTTACTTAATAGTCTGGTTTATTTGTCTTCTAGATGAGGGTGAAATGTTAAACAGTGATGAGAATCAGGAAATGGATAACGATGAGGGTTACGAAGAGGAAGAAGTTTTCGATGAAAATGATAATAATGATCTTGAAGATCAAAATAGTGAAGAAGATGAAGAAATTTTAAATGATGATGATGATGATGATGAAGAAAATGAACCAAAACATTCAAGTCTAGAAGATGAGGAAAGTTCCGAAGAAAAATTGACTGATGAATTTCTAGAAATTCCTGGAATCGATTTACCCAATGCTAATAAAAAAAAAAAGAAAAATGTACGTATAATTTAAAAAATTATATTTAAAAACTTCCTCCTCTTCCTCTTCTTTTTAAAAAAAACATTTTCTATACTACACTGAAAAAAAAATTTATTCGATTCAAATAATGAATTACTTGCAACTATTATCAAATAAATATTTATTTATATCAAATAAATATTTATTTATATCAAATAAATATTTATATATATCAAATAAATATTTATTTATATCAAATAAATTTTGAGTCAATGCGCAGTAGTGTTCCATGATAGTTGCACATGCGCAGTAGTGTTCTATCGTATTTACGCATGCGCAGTAGTGTTCTATCGTAATTACACATGCGCAATAGTTTTCTATCATAGTTACACATGCGCAATAGTGTTATATCATAGCAACACATGCGCAGTAGTGAATTCTAATAGTTACACATGCGCAATAGTTAAGTACGGAACTTTGATACAATGTTTTTACTATAAATTTCATTTCTTTTTTATTTTTAAAACTAGAATTTTAGATTTTATAAAATCTTTAAATTATCTTTGCATGTAAAGAATTTTTATACTAAAAAATAAGATAATTAATAATAAAGATAATATTTATGATAATAATTAATAATTCAAATTCAAGGAATCTCTATATTAATTTACAGACTGATGAAAAAGATTCAGATTTGGATAATTCAAGCGAGAAAGAAGATCAAGAAAATGAAGACGAAGAGTCGTCGAGTGGTGAGTTTTTTTTAAAATAAAATTGTCTTTTTAATTCTTCTTTTTTTGAAATCAAATGATCCTCCTTGCTCTAGGTTTATCTTTAAGGTTTATTTATTTTTTTATTAGACATTTTATTTTTAATCTTAAGGCCTTTTTCGAGTATAGATCATTTGAAAATTTGCTTCGCATATTGAAAAAGAAAAAGGCAATATGGGAAATTAATATGGTGGTTCCAGTGGCAGTAAAGTTGGGAGTTGGTGTTGCACTTGCCATCGCTGCGCACTTTGTTCTCGTGAAACGATGGAATAACGGTAAAATCAAATTATCACTTACTTCGTAATTTTTACATAACTATACCTTATTTAAAAAAAAAATTGTATTTTAAAATACATATTATTTTTTAATATTTCATTACTTTTTAAAAATAATCTAGTGCTAAAACGATTTAAAACCCAGAAAAAAGATATATTTGACTCAGAAAGCCTACTGAGAGCCTATTTATTTGTTTCAAATAAATTTTATTTGAGTCAAATAAAAATTTATTTGGTTCAAACAAAATTTTTATTTCTGTCAAATAAAAATTTATTTGGTTCAAACAAAATTTTTATTTCTGTCAAATAAATTTTTTATTTAAAACAAATAAATAATTTATTAGGCTCTGAGACAAATATACTTTTATTTAACTCAAAGAAATTATATTTAATTCAAATAAAACATTTCTCTGGGTGTATTGCCTAGAATTGAAAATCAAATAACGAAAAACTTTTGTCCCAAATGAAAAGAAAAAAATGTTTCATAAAAGGAAGAAAAAACTGAGTGAGAATAAAATTAAAATTTTTTAAAAATAATAAAGCTAAGCAAGAGAGGAAATTTATATAGTTGGAATATTCAATTAAACGCAGGAGCTAAAATCTGCCTCATTTCTTACGACTTTTAATTAAATTGTTCTTATTTTAAATTTCTCTTTATACTTACTTTGGTTGCTTCTTATTCGATTAGTATTAAATTATTGAATTTGTATTATTAATCAAGTTAAAATTATTTGACGGTGTTATTTCTCTTAAATAGACGTTAAACTCATCTATGTTGGAAATAAATTTGTCCTCTATTATTGAATTAATAAGAAAAAAATAGGTTTTTTTTTTATTTTTTTTCTTTCTATGAATAAAAAAAAATTTTTTCCAATTTGTTTCATTTACATACATACGACAATAATTGAATAATACAAATTTAATAATACAAATTATATATATTTATATATTTAATAATAAAATTAATACAAATTAAATAATCTACAAGTCAGTGAATTGATAACTCCATATTTTATTCATAATTTAATATATTGTATTTAATATAATTATATTGACAATTATTTAAAGAAAAAAAAATTAAAAATTTTGAAAATAGTACAAATAATGAAAATGAATTTTCGTTTTTTAGAGATGTAATTTGTTTTTTTTATTTTTAGGAAACGAAAAGGCCGTCGAAGGAAATGCAGGTGACAATCGCACGGCAGCTGGGCCTGGAGCCCACGACGGTCGGAAACTTCTTTATGAATGCACGACGCCGTTCAATGGACAAATGGAAAGACGAGGACCCAAAAGCCCTTGCAGTGGATGAAGGACAATTGTCACCATCGCTTGGTATTAGTCCACGACAAGCTTCTGACGTTTTGTGACATACGTCCGACCACGAGGAGTATCATGACGAGTCACCCGAAGAGGATCTTCCTTTTTCGTAAAAAAACCAAACTCTCGTTGAATTTCAATTTGATATTCAATTGCTTGTTCTTTGATATTTCACTTTCACTCGTCAAAAAAAAAATCTAAATTTCAATAAATACAATTTTTATTTTCCAAATTAATCAATTCAAGTAATTGTCTTATAATTTATAAACAATTACATAAATTGATAAATTAAAAATTGATTAATCAAAAAATTTTTCAAACATTGTCATTAGATGGTAAATTTAATCAACAAAAAAAAATTAAGAACCAATAATTAATAATATTGAGAGAGAATAAAAATTTCGTATAGAAAACTATTTAATTCCATTAAACGTGAAATATCAAAAGCAAATCAAAAGAAATCAATTGTAAAGCCGCAGTTGTCGAACGATGAAAATCCATCGTCTCTCGAAATTAATAATCGAATCTCAAACAGCGATCAGTATTTATGACGTGTATATGCTTTATGTTACACAAGAGAGAGTCGAAATTCGATCGGAAGACCACGTGATGATGCGATACAAAACAATGCACGTTTCAATTTACGCGAATACTTTAATTTGTATCGCTTTAGAAACACGCAAGTGCCTCTGAAATCCTTTAAGAAACTATTGACGAAGAATTTTCATAAATTTATTTCAATGAGAATGACAATAAAAAAAAACAAACAAACAAACAAAAATCACAGACAAAATTACTAAATTGGTTTAAATATTCTTTTTTGATAACAACAAACAAGAACCTGTTAAAATTGGTTCGAGTAATTCTATTTTAACTAGTGTGAACAAGTGAACAACCTGTTTTCATTGATCAGAACTGGTACCAGTTGGTCAAAACTTGTTCCAACTGGTTGAAATTACTACCAACTGGCTGAAATTTGCTTTAATGATTGGTTCTAGTTGGTCAAAACTTGTTCCAACTGGTTGAAATTAGTTCCAACTAGCAAAATTTTGCATTAACGATTGGTTTCAGTTGGTCAAAACTTGTTCCAACTGGTTGAAATTTTCTTTAACACTTGAAAAACTGGTTTATAGTAGGTCAAAACAAGTTCTAACTGATTGAAATTAATTCCAATTGGTTGAAACTAGTTCCAACTGGTTAAAATTTGCTTTAACTATTGGTTCCAGTACGTAAAAACTTGTTCTAACAGATTGAAATTACTTCCAACTCATTAAAATTACTTCTAACTGATTAAAATTTGCTTTAACGCTTAAGAAACTGGTTCTAGTTGGTCAAAACTTGTTCCAACTGGTTGAAATTAGTTCCAACTGGCCAGAACTAGTTCTAATTGGTCAAAACTTGCTTTAACGATTGAGAACCCGTTTTCAATGATAAAAAAAATAGAAAAAAAAATTAATGAAAATGCTTCTTCAAATAGTAACATTGGATTTTGATGATACTGTATCGATTCTTTGACCTCTGCTCAATGATTTTTAATCTAGTGCCATAAATTGCCATTGTTTTACATACACTTAGGAATATTTCTATCTTACATTTCTAGTCCTTATCGTTCAGGGAACTAAATGTTCTTTTATTTATTATTATTATTATTAGTATTTTTTTTAAATATAATTCGAGAAGTTTAATTATTGTTCTGTAAATTAATTTTAATTGATATGCAGAGCAATTTTATTCTTTTGCTGAATCTAGTCAAAATTGGAAATTTTATTTTTTCTTTACTCTTCTGAATATGAGACATAATCTTTCGATTGATGCAAAGAATGAAATTTTTTATACTGATAAGAAATAAAAATTAATTTCTTATTTTTATTTCACTCAACTAGGCGATATAATTTGAAATCAATTTGTAAATCTTGGAAAAGTAAGAAAAAAAAAAAAGAAGAAGAAGGAAATATGGTTCAAGTGAAATAAGTAAAATTTTCCTTTCGCAAACAGGATGTTGCGTGACTGATTTCATTTTTTTTCGCTCTTGTTACAATTTTCTTCGCTCATATATTTACCATTTTGCGAATTTTTATGAGCGACAAATAAAAATCTCACGTGTACATTTTATAAAACTAATGAGACATTTATACTTATTATTATTCACATAAAACAATTTTTACATTTTTTTTTTTTAATTTTCGAATCAAAATAAAAATCATTCTTAATCGCTAATTTCAAAATCGAAAGATTGTGAAAGAAAAAAGTTAATTTTATTCTTCGTATTTATTTTCTATATTAAATTTAACAAATGAAATCAAAATTTAATCCTTGAAATTTATTTCGCGGTTGAAAACATTCTTCAAATATAATTTATTTATTGGCGAAGAGAGAAAATTTTAATACAAAAAAAAAGAGAAAAAAAAACTAAAATCAATATCATGCTCCAGAAGAATGAAAAAAAAAAATTCCAATTTTATTTTTACTTTATTAAATAATACGCAAACAAGTTCGTTTGTCGCGTCAAATGAGAGATGAAATATTTAGAGAGAAAAATGTTAATTAAACATATACTCGGAGAATTTTGTTTGGGGACAAAAAAAAATAAATAAAAAGAGAGGGTAGATAAATCATCGAGCAACTAGTGGCAGCTCAAGTCAACGAAAGTAGACTCGTCAATTCCTCGTTGGTCACGTAAGTGTGAAAAACGTTTTTACGGGCATGTGCTAACGCGGTGAACTTTTTGCACGTGCACCAAGTGATATATACATATATATAGATATATATTATATATATAATATCTATGGATGGACGCTCTTGTGAAAAATAAAAAAAAGGAGTAAAAAAGGACAGAGAGAGAGAGAGAGGATAGATAATGTTAACTGCGGTGCATCGGTGCAAAGGAGAACTCAGAGTCGCACTCAATATCGCGCTGTATTGTGAGCTGTGCTTTTGTACATACGAAACTTTTATTACGTAAGCGGTGTTGTGAGAAAAAAAAATGAGGGAATGAGAAGAAGAATGGTTCCGCAAATACCGGCATTAGTCCAACAAAAAAATTCCTTTTTTTTCTTACTTTTTTTCAAAAACTAATCTAAAATAGTTACAACATTCCACATTATTTCAATTTCAGAAAAAAAATCATAATTTTCAATTATATTGTTCTTTACGCGAAAATATTAATTAAAGTTATTCTATAGTTTAGAATTAATAATTCAAATTAATAATATTAATATTATTATTTTTTTTATTAATAATAAATAGTAAATAATAAATATTATTTATTATTTTTTTATTAATAATAAATAGTAAATAATAAATATTATTATATTTAAATATAATAATAAATATTATTTATTTTATTCATATTTTCTAATTAATATTTTCTAACATTGAATATTAGAAATTTCCATTTAAAAATTACACTTGGAAAAAAAATTTATTTCATTCAAATAACTTATTCTATTATCCAAAAAAATTTATTTGAACCAAATGATTTTTATCCAAATCAAAGAAACTAATTGAAATAATAATTTCTCTATTTGAAGCAAATACGATTTAATTAAATCCAAAATAAAATTTACTTGATGCAGATAAATATTTATTTGATAATATAGTCAAGTAATCCAATTCTTGATAGAAATAAATTTTTTTCCCAGTGACTATTATCAGATAAATATTTATTTGCATCAAATAATAAATTTTACTTGAAGCAAAATAAATTTTTTTCACTGTAACATTTGTTTCAAAATTTGACTTGAAATCAGCGCAGATATAAATATTAAAGAAAAAAAAATGTTGTGACTGTAATGCAGCCGTATTGAGATGACAGTGAATTTCACAAACGTGCCATTCCTATAAATATTGAAAAAGAGAGGGGAAAAAAAATATCATTCAAAAGCGAAATAAACCAAATATTAAAAAAAATGAAACGACAAATTATAATTGAAAAAAATGCGGAAAAAACTCATTCAGAAACGGGGGAGCATTTTCTTCTTCTATTTTCTATATAAAAATATAACATTTTAAAAAGGGGAAATGAAAAACGAGGGAGAGATAGGAATTTTTATCTATATATTAAAAAAAAAAAGAAAAAATTTATTAAGTGTTAAATAATTCCTCAAGTTGAAGAATAACAATTTTGTCTTCTCTCACTTTCTCTATTTCTCTATTTCTCTCTCTTTTTTCTTCCTTCTCTCTCACTCTCTCTCTCTCCTTCTCTCTCCTGCACCTTTGTGCGCATTTTGCCTCTAATTCCCCTCATTAATGGCTCCTCCGCAAACTGGAATCATATTGTATAAAATTCACCGTACCAAAATGCGGCAGTTCCGACTGTCGGACTAAGATCATATATAGTACAAAGTAAACATATATTATTATAATAATAATGGAGTAAATTAAAATATAAGCTGTCGACGCTTATTAAAAAAAAAAATTGAGAAAAAAAACCAGTACGTTAGCAAGTAATAGAGATTAATGTTGCTGGCTCCGTGACAATGATGCGTCGATTTTTCATACAAGAAGTTTCATCCTCATGGAGGGGAAAAAAGGGGGGAGGGGGGCGTTTAGGTGCATAGTTGTAAATTACGTGATTTAACTTCGCAAATCTCGTGCGAGGACGACGTTCTCAAAAAAAAAATTTTTTTCACTTTTCATTTTTATATTTTTTTAAAATACGTTTTGTAACTTTACAACACAGAATGTTATTTTTTTCTATATTTTAAAATTGTGAATTAGTTTTTAATTATGTTTTTTTTTGTTTACTAATTTAACTGAATTAATTAATTATTAATTATTAATTAAATAATTAATATAATTTACTAAAATCTCGAAGTGTCTTTTTTTCCATCTGGAAAATATTACGTTTGAATCGAAGAATATTTTTTCAAAATTGACAAATATTTCTTCAGGTGGAAAAAGATTTCTTCAAGTGTGTTCTATAAATAGTAGAACCATCTATTTTTTTTAGTATTCAAAAAAATATTTTCGCTTTATCTAATTTTTATCGTGTGTTTTTTTCTATATTTAACTTCACTTGAACATTTCTTTGTCAATTTTATTAATAACACAATATTCCTATTGGATTTTGAAGAAATTTTTAAAACACAATTGACAATTTTTTTAAAGGGAAAAAAAATATTTTATTTTTTTAAGGAATTTTCTATTATTGAAAAATAGACAAATTTTGTCACTAATCGCAGACAATTTTCAAGTAATATCGTAATTAATAGAAATTAATCCAAAACTTTATATAATATTTACAATTTACAAATATAAAAAAAATTTTTTCCAATCCGATTTTACATAAAGATTGAAGATTTTTCATTTTAAATTACAAGAAAACTTGTTTTGTAGTCAAAAGCAAAAAACAATTTTTAATTTTCAAAATAATGTATGGAATTTTCTACTCTTTATGAAACAAAAAAAAAAAAACGTATGGAATATTCGACAATCTTTATTTTCTCAAGCAATGAAAATTTGCAAATTTTTTTTAATTAGAATTTAATGTATCAAGTCATTATTTAACATGAATAAAAGAAGAAAACATTTTTTAACAAGGAGAACGCGTCTCGCATTCTATGCGCACTTAACAACACATTACAAATAAAAAAAAAAGACAAAAAAAAAAAGAAAAGGACATATTAGACACAGAAACACGTGGCGTTAGCGTCTTTAATAAACTTGTATAATAATTTGTAAATACATATTAGTTGCGAAAAAGTTTATTATATATATTAAATTATTATTATTGCGATTATCGGATAACGATTATTATTAATATATGACTATTAATGCAAGTGTTTTTGTTAAGGAAAAACTAAGAAATAGATAGAGATACACATTAGGAGCGGTGAATTTCGTAAAACGTAACGAAAAAAACTGGTCACACCTAGGTAAAAGCAACATGATGTAAACAAATGGAGTATATAGTATAATATATTAATAATAATGGTAATATATATATATATATAAATATATAAATATGAGAAAGCGAATAATATATAGTACGAATATTAGAAATGAGACCGAAAGTGGCGAAAAGAGCCTTTGATTTTATGGCCCAATTAACACATATATGACGACCTTTATCATCAAATTTTATTAAGTAATTAATTAACTTTATTATCAATTCACCGTGCAAATAATTTTTTACCAAAAAATTTTGTCTATTCTGTAATTTGTTATTTGGACAAATTAATTAATTGGATGATTACTTTGTTATACAGTAAATTAATAAAACAATTAATTGTCTAATTAATCAAAGGGACAATTAATTAACAACATAAATAATTTTTTATGTAATTAATTATCTTAATTAATTAACCATATTGTTAATTAATTAATTAAGTAATTAATTAAAAATATGGTTAATTCCTTATTTAATTAATTAAGTAATTAATCAGTTAATTCATGTATTTATTTATTTGGAAAATTGAGTCTGTAACTAATTAGTTGCACGGTTAATCTAAAATTTAATTAATTATCTCGATAATTAATTTGTGATCAAAAATGAAGTTAATTAATTAATTAATCAATTAAATGAATTATCCGACTCAGAGAAAATTTGATAATATATTTATATATTATTAGGAAAAGCTTTGTAAAGAATTGTTTGACACTTCTCTAATGTATGAAACTGTTAAGTTGCTGGTTTTTAGTGTGTGTGTGTGTATGTGTGTGTTTTTCTTTTTCGTTTTTTTTTTTTTTAATTATTAGTGACGAAAATTAAAATCTTAAGTTAATTTTGTTTTGAAAACAAAAGTATAGAAAAACGATTTTCTGTATTCCAAGATTTTTATTTATTACTTTGACAATTTGAGAATGAGAAAAATTGTTTACGTAACATTTATTGTGAAATTATCTTTTTTAATCATTTAATTTTAATAACTACATTCCAATATAAAATTTTGCTTATTTGTTTTATTCTTTTTTAATCATAATTTTAATAACTACATTCCAATATAAAATTTCGTTTGTTATTTTATTTTTAATTTTTTTTAATTGCAATGAAAATTTTTTAGTTTAAATATTTGATAATATTGGAGAATATTTATTGTGTATTGCTTTATTTTATTCAATATTGGTGAATGATTTTTCTTTCTAGGATTTTTGGAGGAAAAATATCTTTTTTTTTTATTATGGTTTTTATTGCGAGCGTTAAATTTATACTTTCGGTGTGGACATTTTGATAAAAATTCTCAAGGTCTCGTAGAAATAAATGCAAATTGTAAAAATCGAAGGTATATTTATATTGATACTTAACAGTAACACATATCCAACAGAATTAGGGAATAGCAATAACAGCTTTAAAAAAAATTTATCAGTTTCTTATAAAAGAAAAATATTCTCAAAAATTGTGACCTGAAAGAATTTTTCTGTAAAAAGAATATTCTTTTTTTTCAAGTTTTAAAAATTTTTCTTAATTTTACTTTTTCTTTTATTTCTTCTCTTTTTTGTCTTTATTAATTTAAATTTCAAAATTAAAATTTTCTCTTTTCTTTTTTTTTGTTTCTTACTCTTAATTTTTTATTTACGTTATTTTTATACCTTCTGTTTCTTACATATATATATTTTTTCGAAACATTCCAAGGAAACATTCCATATGCAAGAAAAGACGAAAAAAAATTTATTGTTCCTTCTCATTGTCACAGTTTTTGCGGTGAAAAACGTTTGAAATTACAAGATGAGATTCAAAGAAGTGGTATAATTTTTTTTTCGAGTATTTATATTATAATTTTTGAGAATAAAGAAAACAAAAAAAAACATTAACTTCAATTGGCGTAAAATGGGGTCCAAACGATAAAAAAATAAATGTGGCCATAAGAACAAAAGCATCTCAACGTGTAATTTTCAAGCATTTTTTTCATATATTATTAGAAAAATAATGATCACGATTGGAACAAAAATGAGATTAGTGAAAATTTTTTGTAAACCAACTCGACAATATATTCGGATTAAAATAGAAACAGACTTTTGGTCTCTATTTTTCTTTTTTTGTCCAATTAATTACTTAATAATTTTAAGATAATAAATTGCTTTATTAATAAATGAATAGTGAACAGATTAAATTGTTTCACAAAAAGAAAAAAATACTATATATTTTTCAAAAAATACATCAATTCGTCTTTTTCGTCAAATTTTTAATCCGAGTGGAAAAATCGAGTTTGATAAAATAAAAAAAAACATATAATGAACGAATCGTTTAGTATCTGGTTTGTATCTTGTTTTAAGAGAAAAAAAAGTGTAAACAAAAAGAAACAGTTCACACGACAATAAGATATCGATTAGTTGATTGATGGGGAATATATTGTAAAATACAAATACAAACCAAGTATACACTATTATATTTATTATAATAAACTGAAGTCGTCATAAGCGATGAGAGTAAGAACCAAAAAAAAATAATAATAAATAAATAAAATAAAAAAAAAATGAATAAATAAAATAATGATACACGAATGCATGGAATGGTCTCTTTAATGGGGCTGTTAATAGATATGGTGTATTTAGTGAAAATGGCAACCAAAAAAAAGTTGAAAATGCAGCGTGCCATAAATTTATTAATGAATATTAAAAAAAAGTACTAGAGCGCTATCGAGCCTGAAAAATGGTGAAATGTTTTAGTACAGTGCTTAATCGAAGAATAATAATAAAGAAAAAAAACGTTATCACAAGAAATACCAAAGGTTAATTAGCTCGTTCGTTTATAATAATTATTTATTATTATTTATTTATTTACAGTAGCCCCTAGAAGATGACACATGGTCATGAAAACTTGGTATTGAAACAAAAGGGAATGCACCGAGAGATAAAAATAGAAAATTGCAATCAGCAAAATTTTCCATATTAATCAAGAATAAATATTTAAAGTGGGATTATTGTGTCAGCTCTTGCTGAAAATTCTCATTTTTTCCAATTTTAAGAAATGAGAAAAATTGTTTCCAAACTTTTTTTAAAATTTATTTGCTAATTGCGAGCAATAATCCCATTTTTAATGAAAATGAATAAATAAAATTAGAATTTTGAGAATATTTTTTGAGGAAGTTTGCTGTTTATTGTGATTTATTTTCTCTCTCGGTGAACCGTTTTTTGCCTGTGTAGGAAAAAAAAGAAGTGTTTGTAAATGTTGAAATCGAATTAGAAGATAATTTTTTTACCAAAAGGCTCTGTAATAATAAAAAAAGGAGGATTTAAAGAAACGATTTTATAAATTGGAGGACAATTTTGCAAAAGTTGTACTGTTATTGTACAGAATTACCGATGGTTTTAGGTATAAGACAATTTAAATTACAGGAGTTGAAAAAAAATTTTTTTTTCATTTTTAAATTTAAATTTTTCCTTGTTTTTTCTATTTTTTATTTTGACGGAGAGAAAATTCGATTTCAACATAAATGTGTACCTATGTAATAGACACATTTGACGATCAAGACGTGAACAATTGTAAACTATTGTAAACTACAATGTTACTACGTTTTACGAAGAGCTTATTGTAGCCGAGAATTATTATTAAACACAGTTTAAGTCTTAAAAAAAAAGGTATTGAGTGTAGCACTATCTTCTTTACACTTTTGCACGAGACGTGTGTTGTACTTAATTAATTATCAATATGTATAATTAACGTTTTATTACTTAGCTACTACACTTAATTTATTTATTATTAAAAAAAAACAACAACAACAACAAGAAAAAGAGAAGAAAATCGAGTCGATTGTGTTTGATGTCCTTGTTGATTGCTTACTTCATTTCATTTTTTAAATCTGCAATTATGTGCAATTGACAATGTCTAACGAATTGAGTAACGCGTCAGGAGAGGCATCTTAATTTTTTAAAATGACATTTCCAACAGAGTTGAAGGAGTCCAACCAAAAAAAAAATAATGAACATGTTTTTTAAATGAGGGAGGAATAAAATGAAAATTTGTTACTGAAAAAAGAAAGAAAATTTTTTATCTGGCGTTTTTAACTCCCTCCACTCTGTTTGAATGATCACTGTCGACATCGTTCCTCATTTTCGTTACATTCATGTGTGAAATAAAAACAAAAATAAAAAAAATATAGGTACCTACTGTTAGGATAGATGTTCCTTTCTGTTTAATAAATTTTTATATTAAAATCGACGTTTCCGTAATTTAATCGGCCAAAGTAATGGCAAATTTTCCACAAAAAAAAAATATATATATATTTCGTTTGAAATTGACAAAGTAAAGCGAAAATCGTATTTTTTTAAAGAAAGTAAAATGTTTTTAACTTTTTATTAAGTATATAAAAAT
Organism: Leptopilina clavipes; assembly: GCA_001855655.1. NCBI lineage: Eukaryota > Metazoa > Arthropoda > Insecta > Hymenoptera > Figitidae > Leptopilina > Leptopilina clavipes. The sequence goes on from JUFY01032716.1 coordinate 14,642, forward strand.
ATTTGTACATTTTTTTCAGATAAAAAATGTTACATTTTTTTCTTTTGTTTTATGGAAATTTGAATTCTCTTTTTCGAAATTTATCCAGCAAATGCGGGTATTCCAGTTATGGCTCTTCCAAGAATAAGGGCATGAATGTCATGCGTACCTGAAAAATTATTTTGTCGGAAAAAATATTTATTAGTATTTATATACTTGATTTTAAAAAATTTAGTATTTTTTCAAAAATTGGAAAATAAATCAAATCACTTGTTTGATTTGAGTTTCTTTGAATCGAATAATTTTATTTATATATTGAAGAAGCTTATGGGTAAATTTTTTTTAAAAGTTTTATTTGTTAATGACAAAAAATAACAAAAAAAATTTTTGAAATGAATTTTTAAATTCAATTTGATTTGTAATAAAAAATTAGATTTTGTGGACTCATTAGAAATGGAGAATTAATATTTTAGAAAAAATATTTTAAAATTGAGAAATAAAAATAATGGAAAATTACCTTCGTAGGTGTTTACAGTTTCTAGATTCATGAGATGTCTAATTATGTGGTATTCGTCGGAAATTCCATTCCCCCCTAGCATATCCCTTGCATTTCGAGCAATATCCAAAGCCTTTCCAGTTGAATTTCTTTTAATCATGGAAATCATCTCAGGTGTTGCTCTAGAAAAAATTTTTGGCGCATTTTTCAAAATTGTCCCCTTTTTCTTTCTCCTTGGTGATGGAGAAAATTTTTGTTCCTCTTCGAAAATGCAAAAATACTCACTTATTATCGTCCTTTAGTCTTCCAACTTGAAGGCAGGCTTGCAAACCAATTGCAATTTCTGTCATCATGTCTGCCATTTTTTTTTGCATAAGCTGATTTGCTGCCAAGGGCCTTTTAAATTGTTTTCTATCCAATACATAAGTTCTCGCCAATTTCAAACATGATTCAGCGGCTCCTAATGCACCCCAAGCGATTCCATATCGAGCATTATTCAAACATCCAAAAGGTCCCTGTAAATTCCATTTTAAAATTAAATTAAAAAAAAAAATATATTTCTATAAATAATTTAATAATTATTAAATTACAAATAATTATTATTTATTACCTTGAGACCTTTCACAAGGGGAAACATATTTTCCACAGGAACCATAGCATCATCCATTAAAATCATTCCGGTTATTGAAGTTCTCAATGAGAATTTTCCATTAATTTTTGGAGTCGAGACTCGACCTTCATTTCCTTCTCTCTCAACGATAAACCCTCGAATTTCACCATCAAATTTCGCCCAGACGATCATTATATCCGCTATTGGTGAATTTGTGATCCTGTATATTATATAAAATGTGACGCATAATAAAATCCAAATACGAAATAATAATAAAAATAAAGGGATCAAGTATTTTTTCATTAACGTTAATTTCACGACATCAATAAATGAAAAAGTGGATTATAAAAATTGAAAAGAAAAATGAAAAATATTTGAAAGAAAAAAAATTATAAATATTATAAAACAAATATTATAAAATTATAAATATTTGAGAAAAAAAAATCATATATTTGTGAATTTTGAAGAGAATTTTTTTTCCACATACTGACCAAGTTTTGCTACCACTGAGTTTGTAATATTTTTTACTTGGATCTAAAACAGCTTTTGTTTCCATTGATCCTGGATCACTGCCATGATTTGGTTCGGTTAGACCGAAACAACCAATCAAATCGCCAGTGACTGGAATAATTTTAACATTTATCAATCGAAAACCTTCTTATTGCAAAAATAATTTGTTTTCAATCCTCTATTAATAGTAAAGCAAACAATTTAAAGAAGATAAAATATTTTTTTTTTTGCAACTCTGCCAGAGTTTAACCAAAATTTGATTTAGAAAACTAAAAATTTTCTATACACATATTTTTCTGTATCAACCAAATATCTACTGATAAAAATCGATTTCTTGAGATTCCATCTATAGAATGCATTTTTCAGAAGAAATTTTTTATATTTTATTCATATAATTATTTTTTGAATCTCGAATAAAATTTCTTTTGCTTGGAGAATTTGAGTTAAATTTAAAATTAATTAATAAATTAAAACTAATTTCAGAAAAAGCTTTTCAAGGAGAGAGAAATTTTTTTGTAAATGGAAAAATTCATTAATGTTCAAAACGACAAATGGGAAAAAAATTTCTTTGCATCTGATAGAAAAGGAAGATAATAATAATAATTTATTTATTTATTTAAAAATATAACGGGACTTGCCCTAATAATAATATTAATTAATAATTTTTGGTTACTAGGACCTTTCAGTCCACTCATAAAAAAGCAAATTAAAATACGTTTTGTTTCGAAAAATAAGAAAAAAACGTAAATAGAATGTTTTTTTTATTAAACAATTATTTAAACAAAAAGGTGCATTTGGCCCACTCTACAACTTTTTTCAAACTATTCTTTAAATTTTCAAGTGTGAAATAATAGAAAAAAATTGAAAAAAATCATGCCCAAATTATAAAAAAATTAATTTGTTTATAAAAAAATATAATTTGTTTATAAAAAATTATAATTTTTTTAATAAAAATTCACAAATATTTTTTTTTATTGATATTATTTAAAAGTCGATGATGAAAAATCAAACATTTCTTATCTTGGCAAAAAATTTTCTAAAATTAATACTTTTAGAAACACAGGTAATTGAGAATAGGTCTTTTTTTCAAAAACAAGATTTTTGAAAATTCCTAACTCGAAAATTTGGGCACTCATAGAAAAATAAAAAATACGTATATCTTTTTTTTGTTTAAGGAACG
>JUFY01032717.1:7303-22880 GCA_001855655.1 Leptopilina clavipes
TCGATCGCTCGCCCAAAAATTTGGAAGTGTGCAAGCATCTTAAGGCTTTCACAGAAAAAACCTTATGAACTCAAAGTGACTTAATAATTTTTCAAAATTATTCTGACGTTGTTCATTTTAAATTTGCATAGAGAAAATCTATCAAATTGTATGTCCAATTTTGCGTTACGTGGTTGGCATTCCTGCTTGTCAATTCACAACATTCCTAACCTAAAAATTCTAGTATTTATTTTTGTGAATTGTCGTTTATCAACACTGATAAGGGAAGATTTTTCTAGTACTTTGTGTTTGTTTATAAAAAACAATTATTTTATTTATTATTTCTGTATAGATAACTATTCCTTTTTCCATGATAATTTTCAGTTTTATTATTTGTGCTACTTTTCAAAATGAATATCGTACGGGCATCATTTTGATTTCAGCTTTTTTCTGTGTGTTGCATGAAGAAAGATTTTCTCAAAATTCGAAGAATTTATTTATGACTTTTATTTATGATTTATTTACATTTATGACAAATAAAATTTAGAAAAAATGAAATTTATGACACATAACATTTCAATGAACTGAAATTTATATTGAATGATTTTTCGTAATATGAAACTTATATGTTAAACAATAATTCGACAATAAGAATTTCAATAAAATGGAAATTATAAAATTGAAATTTGGGGAATAATCATGCGCCCCATATATGATTTAATGCTTTTTCAGTTTTGATGTATACGGCTTTAAAAAGAGAGAAAAATAGAAAAAATCGTCACGAATCGACTAAGCATTCCAAGCTTTCTTGCACGCCCTTAACTCTCTGCCTGTGCTAAGAATTCCCACTCTAACATCACGTGGGCTACACATACAGACATGAAAGTTTATGTGTACTTATAGAAAACGTACCTAAACATAATTTAAAAAAGCATAAATTGAATAATTAATGTAAATTTCTGAATCACGTTGGCATTAGTCCAATTTTAAAAATTTTTGATAATGCAAACCTAGGAATAAAAAACCGAATGTTGTTTCCACTTTTCTCTGTGTATAGTAAATAAATGAAGAGTATTGATAACTGATTAATTAAAGTAGAATGTGGAAGTGAACAATTTTTTGAAACACCCTAAGTGGTACTTACAAAGAAACTACCTGCTTGGCACACGCGCCCCTTTTCTTCCTCGATTTAACCAATTTTCCTTTTCTATAGTTAACACTTTTGAATACCTGAGTTGAAAAGGCCCAAATAATCCGAAATAAGCCCTAAATACCAAAAGACAGGTGAATATAGTTTGCTTTGACAACAAGATCACCGATTGATCACTCAACCTAGCAGGTGAATGTACGATTCTTTACAAAACTATCGTTATACCTGCCTCCCAGAAAATGACACCAAACAACTTTTTCAATACATCAGAGACCATTCCATTCAGGTCCAATCTATAGTTCAATAAAGCGTTTTCAAAACGTAATCTTGACTTTGTTGGCAACACTCCAAATGATTTAGGTATTTTTCTCATCCGACATACGGAAGTGTCATTAAATACTATTCATTACTGAAATTAGGATATAAACCTGCTTATCAAATTGCCATAAAAACGTTTATGCTGCAAAATTAACAACAACACTTCAATATTAATAGTAGTGACAATTTCTTGTAAATCACTTTTATTTATTTCATTTATCTTATATACGAATAAGTGGTTTCAGAAATTTTCAAACATTGAAAGTTGAATTTTTTATTTTTAAATGTAAGGGGTGTTTAAGGGGTTTTATGTCCGGTTCGACTAGTTTCAATATTTCGTGGCTAATTTTATGGAAAAAATATATAAAAGTAATTTTAAAAAAAGTTACTCTACATAGAAATTTTTTTCTTCGTGTTTCTACCAACATTGTGAAATTTCTTTATATGCGTGTAAATTATAAACTATACAAGTGTATATAAAAAATGGTCAAATAAAGTTCAATGTTTTATAAAGATGAGGGGGGCTCACAAAATGTAAAAGTACGTGAGTCATACCTAATAAATATGCGAGTAAAAGTGGGTTAAAAACATTGAAAGCAAAAATGAGTTAAATGTTCATTAAAGTCTATTTAGAAAGGACGCTAACGACTTTTCATTTACAATTTATTATTTAACGGAAAATTTTCAACCAAAAATAACTGCAAAAACATTTTAGCATCTTTTATAAATTTAAATTTAATTAATTTTAAAGTGAAATAAATGCATTAAGTGTTACAGAAATATACTTAAATATTATTCTGTTGGAAACAGTAAAATTTCTGAATTTTATGATGAATTTCATCAAGAAACAGCGGAATTTAATATCCCGATAAAAATAGAAAAATTAGAATATTAATATTTTTCAAGATTGATTTTTAATTAAGATTCGGACTAAAAAAAATATTTCTTTATAAATTCATCAACTTGAAAGTTATTACCCAGCAAATACTGTTACAATACTAAACAAAGTGAAGCTTGTGTTTTTTTAGTGTCATTTAAGGAGGTTCAACCCATTGACTTAACCTTTAATAAAAAATTGGTTTTTAACAACAAATAAAACTATCAGATTTAGAAAGATTCAGTTGTACAATTTTCAAAAAAAATTATTTTGAGACAAATTTTGTTGTTTACAAAGGTAAGCTAAGAATTCTAAAAAAATTTTTTTTAACTCTCCACGTTATATTTTATAATATGCAAAAGGAATATTAGTTTAATAACTGTAATAATTCTTTTTATAACAAAATTTAAAAAAAACTCAGTTTTTTGTCCATTATAAATCAGAAAGTCCTCTTAAATAATAATTATCTAACTTTTTGTATTTTTTATTTAATGTTTGTAAAGTAAAAGATCCAGTATTTAGCTCTCTTTATACCAATTTATTAATGAAACTATTAGTTAACTCATTATATCCAATTATATAAAAATTGATCGAGTATTGGTTCACATGTAATTTTTGTGGATCGACTAATGAATCAAAAGCATTTGTCTTTTAAATAATTTTTTTTAAATATATAATTCAATTTAAATTGATTTACAAATTACGAATTTCAATGTCAGAATGTCTTCTAAAAAAGTAAAAAAGAAATTAAAAAAAAATATCAATTCATTTGCAATTTATTAAATGTTTATGAATCGTTCCAAAAATAGTGCTCGACTACTGGGTCTTTTACCTTAAAAAAAGTTAAAATTTTTATCGAATTTTTGTAAACAGTATCTTATTTTACTTTCTGAAAGATTCTCAACAATTCTGTTCGTTAAATTTTGTTAATAATATTTTCTTCAAAAATATTTTTATTTTGTAATAAAATAAAATTTTAGTTTGAGGTTATGTACTGGTAATGAACCTCCTTAAGGAAAGAGACTGCTAAAGGTTCGTGTTCATGTTCCGTACACGGAAAAAATATAAAGTAACTTCTACTATTTAAAAAGTAAAACTGCAACTTTCTGGAATTTCTGCGCATTCCTATATTACATTTTACTATTTCCGGAGTAAATTTTACTATACGTCCAAGGTTAATTTTGCTGATTTTTCTACAATCTACTCAAGAAATAGTACAAAGTGACAGAAATTCCAGACAGTTCCAGTTTTATACTTATTTGTAAATAAGTGAAAGTTACTTTATATTTTTTTACATGTAATAATTACGTAATAATGTTATAAACACATAAGTAACAATTTTGTAACCGAATAAAAAACAAATTATTATAGATAGTCCAAATTTTATATTTTATCTTTTTATTACTTTTTTTAATTTTTAATAATCTAAAATTGTGAAGGTAAATTTTTGAATATTTATAATGCAAATTTTTTATTGCGAAAGAAATTTATAATTGTTAAAAAATAATACATGCATAAAAAAAATATTATTTTAAATCTAAATTAAGGTACAGTAATATAAAATTATATTTTATTATAATAAATTACAATAATAATCAAAAAGTAAAAATCAAAAAATCTACAAAATAAAAAAAATGTATCTCTGAGTCATAACACGCATGTTCTTCAGAAATTACGGATCAATTCTATAGCAATGTTATACACAATATTTTTGGCTAACTAGTTACAAAACAATTTTGTCACTGCGTGACATATATGACGCTCCACAATAAAAGGTACCTTAGCTCTTAAAAATTTTAGGTTATGTTAAGTGAAAGTTTTACCTTAATACTTAGTTTTTAATTAGGTAAAATCAAAAATAGTTCTTAACCATATTGGATGTAATAAAGATTTAAACATCAATACATAGTTTGTATTAATAGTTGATACTTTTTGTGTATTTTTTACTTCAAAAATCAAAAATAGAACCTAAAATTTTTTGGAGCAAGGTACCTTTTTTCACGGAGCGTCACATATAACACAGTTCAGTAACAATTATGTATAACAAAGAGATGGAAAATTTATGTAACATTTCTTCAACAATTTTTGTAACTGAATTATAAAACTATGTTAGGGGTCGTTCATAAACTACGTCACACTTTAGAAGGGGGTAGGGGGTATGTTATGTAACATTACGTAACAAGGTAATAACCTTAACGTTATTATACAGTTACAAAATATGTTTACCGTGTAAAAAGCTAATAAAATAACTAAAAAACCGAACTGTACATCTGTAAAAAATTTTTACTTTTCTTATACAGTTTTTAACAATAAAAGAGGATATAAATGCGTTTAAATACTGATCAATTAGTTGAATGTAAGTTTGAGTGTTTCTGTTTAGATGTTAATTTATGATATGGTCACGAAACGCAAGATTATAAGTTTTATGTATAGATTGTTTTTAGTCTAAACCTTAAAATAGACAAAAGGATTTCCCAAAATACTGAAAATCTTCAAGTTTTACCATATAAGACACACATTTTTGATGTACCGAGAAGTTAATTCTCCAATTATTATTAGAAACTTTACATTAAAAAGAAACAAAAATTATCATTTTTAAATTTAACAATTTAAACTCAAAGAAACTCATTTTAAGTTCTTTGAGTTAAATTCCGAGAAACGGAAAAACAAAGGTGGGTCTCTGAGCGACTAGTGACGCAAAGGGTTAAAATATATACTTTTTACAATACAAAGTTTCGTCTTGGTCCTTTTTTATATACTAAAAACTGAAGATAATGAAAAGATTACTTGGTATTAAACTATGTTTAGAGTTTGATTAGAAGAAATTTTACGATTTGCCAAATTAAGTTAATGAGCACTAAGTTAATTAATTATCAAAAATTGAATCATCATTGATTTCATGACCAATGAATGATGAAAATATTTTATAAATATTCCAATAATAAATTGCAATATTTAATTTGCCATGGTGTTAAAAAAAGCCTTCCAACCAAGCCTGACAAAAGTATATTTTTTCGAAAAGTATTTCTATTCATTTCTTACCTCAACAGACTAAAATATTGTTAATCTCTAATGCATTTGTTGTAAACAACTAAATCCAGAATGAACTGTTTATATTCACTTTGCACTTGTGAAATTTTATCCACTGTTAACTGTTAGAAAAGAATGATGCCAAGATAAGAAGACGATAAGTCACCAAGAAACGCGGATGAAAGTAGCAATAATTCACAAACATGAAAATGGAAGCACATTTGGTCTTGATAGAAGTGAAAAACAAATACTGATTCAGGAATTAGAAACGATGAAGCAGCACATTCTTCATTTAAGTTCCAGAGAAACTTATGGTGGCTAGAGATAACGTAGAAGAAAAACATGCGGTCTTCGTGCTTCACGCGAATGACCTTAACCGGTTCCACGTCATCTGCCTTGAAGATTCCAACTGTTTATTCACCCAGACAGTATCAGCTACTCTTTCAAGCGGAATTCATTTACTAATTATTGCATTCATTTATCCCTCAATTTAACACTATTAACCTTACAAACACCAATGGTTGCTACCTAATATTTTTCACATTTTAGTTCACAAGGAAAGCTCTTTTTTTATAATATAATATTTATAATCAAACATAATTTTCATAATTTAGTTTCAGATGTATACATTTTTGAACACTATGGTAAAAAATGCGAATAATAAAAAAAATTGTTGATTTATATTTCTAGCGTAAAGAAAAATAAAACACTCCGAACCCACAGTCCGACCAGTGGCAACTAAACCTTGAGCGCGCTATTGCCGTGTTGTAAGCCGGCTTTGCCCCGCCATGTCAGTCTTTCCATCTCCACGCGCGAACAGATCACCCAGTACCTCAAACTCTTTTACTGACATTCTCATGCCTTGCAATCAACGTAGTTCGAAACTCGTCAAGACTCCACCAGGCTCCACTGCTAGAGTTCTTCTCTCCCTCTGTAGTGCCTTATAGGCTCCCCTCCTAACCTTATACACGCCACGCGTTACGTTCATCCCAATTTTATTTCCCACCAGTCGTCACGCATTTCAAAAGCTTCAGTATACTGTCACTAGGGGCACTAGCGTTCACGCTTTCATATTTTTCAGTATGAGACACGAAGGAATAAAAGGTGACGTAACTAAAACGTTTGGAAAGATTCTTTTTTTTCACATTCACTTGAAAATGGACATTTCATTTGCTTAAAATCTATTCTACTTGGGGATTTTCGGAACCATGATTACAAATCTTGAATTGGTTTATAAAAATTTAGGAATTTTAAATTTGCGAAAACTTGACTGTATTCACATCGCATGCTTAACTAGTTAAGAAGAATTAAGTGGAGCTTAACCCTCGGAGGGGGGGGATAATGAGAGTGATAGAGACATAGCAGTTTCTCTCTCTCATTCTCATTGTCTCCAGTCCGGCACTCCGCTCTTTCTTAATTAAGTATTTTTTTTCTTATTTGTTTATACACCCGTCTTAAGCCTTAAAAACTTGTCTGTACAGGTGTTTTTACACCAAAGAATTTTCTTTACAAGGTTCTACTCTAAACTTAATACTAAATTTTGCGTCTACAGAACGACTTGAAATTAGGAGTACACTCGCATTTGCCTGAACCACCCTGTCTATTGGATTTTCTCGCCAGAGGAGGGGGAAACTGTAGAAAACCTCTCCTGAGTACAACCGGTTTTTATCGACAGCCGAGTTCTAATGGTGTGTACTGGACAATAATCCCAGGGGCTTTTCACACAAGAAATTTTAAAATCAGAGATATTTGATTTCCTTCGTATTGATAAGATTCTTACTGGTTCTCATATTTATTTCTAAGACTTCCTTGGGATTCCACGAACCTTGTACTCGTACGTCACTTGTCGCGAGTAAGTGGCCAATTCCACCATTTGTCATTTCCACCATTTTGCTATAGTAAATGTTCAGCAGGGTTGGGAAGGTACAAAAAATCCCTAGGATTTCACCAGATTTCACTATAGCCTAGGAATTTTTTTGTACCTTCCCAACCCTGCTGAACATTTACTATAGCAAAATGGTGGAATTGGCCACTTACCGCGTACGGCCGATAATATCCGAATGACTCCGAAGAGAATACGAAGTGAAGTGTCAAAAATGTGAATGCGCTACAATAAGGAAACTTTTATAAGATTCCCAAATATGGCTGTCGGATTTCAAAATAATTTCTATAGACTTCTAAACTTTTCTTAACTCTAAAATAAGGAAGTCTATGATTTCTTGAGTGAAAGGCCCCTCGCAATAATCGACAGTGCACATCATTATACTTCGACGTCAAACCTTCCGCTTGATATATGTCGATCGCAGTGAAAAACACCAAGGCTATAGCATTCCACGGCAGTCACCCATCATAGTACTAATCTCGTTAAATGCTACTTAACCTCCGTGATTGCGAGCCAAAACGTTTCACCGCCGGAGCTGTACCATCGGTTTCCTTCATTAAGAGCATGTCAAAATCGTTACGATTTTTCCATTGGGCTGCAATGGTAAATTCGCAATGACTTTGACATGCCCTTAAGTATCTTACGCACTATAGTTAAGCATGCGATGTGATTGCAGTTATACGAATGATAAATTTTTTAAATATATCCAGATGTTATTAAAACTTGATATCTTGGTGTTATTGATGTTGCTAATTACAAATCTAAAGTGAAATTTTCAAAATTCATTTGAAGTGGAAATACCCAGATAGCACGTAACCTTGCGGCAACATTGCCGCAATGTTGTCATGCAAGGTTAGCGATGTTGCACTCCAATGTTGCCACAATGCTACTACAAACTTAAAATGTCCCACCTTCGCAACATTGCACGGCAAGGTTACGGTAACATTACGCGGTGACCTTTCAGTAATGTTACTTAATGTAATTAAAAGAAACAATCAATTTTTAAATATTTTGCAAGCTTACTTTGAAACATTGCGGCAACATTACACGGCAATATTGACACAACATTGCAAAGTAACCTTTCTGCAATATTGCATGATAATGTTGCCAAAAGGTTATAGTGTAAGGTTGCGGTAACCTTGCAATGCAATGTTGCAAAGGTGGGACATTTCAAGCTTGTAGCAACATTGCTAACCTTGCATGATAACATTGCAGTCTATTTTCCTCTGCTCCACTTCTACTTTTTTTTCTACCTTTTCCTCTTATTCTTTCTCCCACCACTTCGCTTAATCCCTTAAATATTCCGTCTATTCTTTCATCTTAATCCTCCGATTCACTCCTCTCCCTCTCCTTTACTCCCTATTTATCCATTCCTTCCCTTCCTCTATATCTTTCACTACCTCCTGAATAATTCTCTCTTCCACTTTTTCCCTTCTACTTTTTACTAGTTGTCCATGCTCCTTGTACCACTTGTTGTATATTTTCTTATCCATCCTATACCTTTCCTTCCAGTCCTTTATGCACACTACAAACCTCTTCTTGCACTCCTACGTTACTCCCTTCTTCTGCTTCGTCTTTCCATTTTGTTTCTCATTTTCGTCAATACTGATTGCGTCGAAATTGAGAAAATAATGTTTTATAATTTATAATACTTAAAATAGCACATTAAAATAACATTAAGATAAACCTTTCCAAGACATACATAAATTTTAAGAAGTTTTATTAAAATCATAATGTCAAAGTTTATTTTAATTCTTAAACTAAAAGATTATTAAGCCATGTTACTTGATATACATGTGCACATTAAAAGTTGTAAAGTAATAAATATTGTAATGATGAAGCCTGTATTAGGCCCAGAGAGATGCATCGCGAAGCGTAAATATGGGGCGCATGAAAATATGGGGCGCATGAAAATTTCATAATTTTTCATTTTTCCGAATTGTCACTTTACCGAACTGTCATTTTTCCGAAAGCACTAATATTAAATTTGCCTGTGTGAGTTTTTATACATAAGTGCTTTCGGAAAAGTGACAATTCGGTAAAGTGACATTTCGGGAAAATGAAAATTCGGTAAAATGACAATTGTGATATTTTCATTTGCCCCGTAAATATTAGCTTTACGTGATCACGGGAAGATTTTCGTCTCGTTAAGCAATATACTATAATGCTCCCATTGTCACAAGGAATGCATATACCGATTTATTGATATTAACTGTGGAAATTGTCTTCGTGATTCTAAAATTACAACTCCATCAGGACGTGATAACTGGTCATTTTCTCCCACTGAAGAAAGATTTTGATATATAAACCCCGATTTAATTCAGGGTAGTGGTCAATTGATCTTGCCGCAAGAAAAACTCGCTTTGAACTCGGCAGGTCTATTTCAAGCAGGTCGAGCCGTTCAAAAAGTAACAAAAAATACCCTCTAAAAAAAGTTGAATAGCGAGAATCGGGAAAACGTATTGAAGCTCGGTACGTTGAATCGGTTATTTGGATTTTAACCGATTGGAGTATTAGGTGGAATCCGTTGTTCGTAGAAAGTCCAATTTGTTCCATTGAAAATAGCGTGGAAATGATAGAAAAATAGTTTTATTTGTCGTAAAAAAGATTGTCTATAAATAAAAAGCGTAAATAAATTGTAAAAAAAGCAGAATTAAGAGGTAAATGAAACTTTTTTTAAAAATAAAAGAATTATGTTATTTATTTAATGTGTTATCACTGAAGAGAGTAACTCCTCAGGTAAGTATGCTCCCCTTTTTTCCGACAGTGGATATCAAGTTACTAAATTTGAATTTATATTTGGGTCATTCTACCTGAAGCGGGCATATCTAACGAAATTGTCTAACCATTAATCGACATTTGCTCTTTTCCATTAAAAATACTACAACTTTTTTAATTAAATAACTTTTTAACCACAAAAGATGCCATTCTGGGGTTTAGCATACATAATCTACATACCTTAAACTATTTTTTAAGCATTTTTCAAAAAAAATTTAAATGGTCGAACATCATGAAAAGTGAATTTTAAACTTTCATCTATACTTTTTTCAATGAAAATTAATTCACTTTAAAAAATCAAGTCTACCACTTTAAAGACCATTAAATTTACTACCAAGTACACTTGTAACTTTTTCTATTTCATGCTTTTTTATGGAAATAACATCATTTCAAAAATTATATTTTTCACGTTACAAGTTTTGGGTTGCCCGCTTCAGGTAGAATGCCCCATTTTTAAGATTGCATTAATACGATTATATACATATTATGATAAACTGACGATTTTCAAAAGATATTTATAAATTACACAGCCACACAAAAAAATGTTCTGATCTGGAGGTCTGACTATGTTTACTATACGTTTTTTGGGTCGCTGAATTTGAATCCGTGGTCCATTTGACCCCATCAGATCAGGATTTTGACATAACCTCACAAAATCAATATGGCGGACTTTTTGAAAAATTTATCGGATTCGCTTGAAACTCGTTACTCGGGGGTTTTCGGGGTCGCTAATTACGATTATGATATTATTTTTTCAAAATTCAAAATGTCGGACAAATTTTTAAAATTTATAAAATTCGCTTGTAAATTGTCACTCGGGGGTTTTCGGGGTCGCTGATTATGAACTTAAAGTGCTCTAATTCCAATTTCCAATTCACCTGCATCCAGGAAACCTCTTCGTGGTGACGGCGGGTAAATGAGAGAATCCGTGAACCGGCTAAGTCCCTAAATCATGGCTTTGATGCCGTCATGGCAGACACGCGTAGGAAACGTTTTACAATACAGGGTTTCGGATCCCCAGCATCGACGGCTGGTCAGGATGAGATAGCAGTTTTCGAGCAGTTGCCGAAAACTTCCTAGGAAACAGAAAAAGTCTACAATACAAAGAACTAGTTGACAAGATGATCACGGACTCTAAAAAACTAGGATGCTTGGCGAACTTGAAGTTGCATTTTCTGCACTCTCATCTTGATAAATTTTCGGAAAGATTAAGACACTTTAGTGAATAACAAGGTAAACGTTTTCACCAAGATATTAAGGTTGTTGAATCTCGTTACCAGGGACGCTGATATGTTTAGTAAGAAGTCGGACACTACAAAAGATTTGACAAATATTTTGTCAAATTCTTATGTTAGAAGTAGTAATGTTTATTTTTATGTTTTGCATAATCATCCAACTTTACTTCATTTTACGGTACTAAATATTGTAGTAAACTGTCGAAAAATTTAAAAATTCACGAATTTTCCTGGTGGATTGTGTTAACCGAATTCTGTCCTAATTCGTTTAGGATTCGATCACGTTCGATTTGGAGCAAAATATTGTAATAAATCAACCCACACAGAACCAAAAGATTTCGAAGGTTGCAGTCAATGTATTTTCAACTTTCAGGAAAGTTTCGGTGTTGTGTGGGAATTAAATATTACAAAAGTATCAATTGTTGGTGACAAATTTTTATTAACAGAGTTGAATTATGCAATATTTAATGTGAATTAATCAGTAATCACAAAAATCAATTTTTGTGTAATAAAGTAATTGTTATGGTGTTATGTTATGTATTAATTTGCATGAAATCTGGTAACTAAAGCTATCTTTTTTACAATTTACAAAATAGTAATAACAATTTGCTATATAATAAAAAATGTACAACTCGTTCTTTTGTTGAGAAGTTGCTTGAGAACTGAATTGAAAAAAGCAAAAGAAAAGAAAAAAGAGATTTTCAGTTTGGATGATGCTTTTAATGAAAACTAAACGAGAGACATAAATGAGAATCTCGTCTCATTGAGCATTACTAAGTAGTTTGTCTTTAAAATAGGGTAGGACCAAGAACAATGACGATTGTGGGTCGATCTTAGGCAGCGTTAGGTTCTTTGCTCTGTGGCGACGACAAAAAATTTAGATGGGTGGACAGATGCCCCCGTTAGCGGTTTACTTTCAATGTCGCGTAGGTCCAAGAACAGTAGTGCCTTCTTGAAGACCTACAAGACCTGAGCCAAGTAATTCTGTTTACTCTATGGCCGTAAATAACTATCGTTTAGAAATGTGTCCTATCAATAAGTAGAATTTATACTGTAAATTATTCTCAATTAATATCAAAATTTATCCTGTTTTTCTATTAATTGGAAGACCAGGGTGAATTTTGTTAAAGGATAAGTCCTGAGTGTCGTCATGGAAACGACGCGTGCGTGTTGATTGATCGATACGCACGCTGTGATGGGTTGACGATATTCCTGAATCGATCGTCCTTAAGTGTACATCAATATATTATTGTATAGTCGACAATTGAATTTTGTAAGTGTGTTCAGTGGAGAGGCACCTCAGCGATTGAAAGACTACGAATATTGGAAAATACGACCACCTGTGAGTAAATTTGATCAATAAAAATCTTTAGTCGACTACGCTCTATATAAATATAAAATAAGAAATCTTCCTGTTTCAAAATCTAAACACCTACATTCACATTACGCGCAGTGTTTGATCGTCGTGCTTCGCACTCAAATTACTTACCACTTACGAGGATCATCAGTGGACACCATGGAATACATTAATATAGAAATTTTTGCAACGGTTTTTACGATTTTACGTTATTAAGTTTCATCGTGGTGTGTGAAAAAATAACATTAAATACAATTATTATTAAATTTATGTGCAAAGGTGATAAAGAAATCTAAATCAGTGGTATCACATAGATAAAATCCTATATATGTATAGGGTCATATGATAGCCGATAAAAGTTGAAGACTTTTAAGCGATAAAGGTTTGAAACTATAAACAATTCTACATTGAATGATAATTCGTCGCTGTTCAAAGGTTAGGATCCCTCAATTCATTGTAGATCTATCCGTTGTCACAGCCTTGAGGATAATTGTGATTTTTAAGAAGGAAACGTCTCCGATAACAAAATACGTTTAGAATTGCAAACACTGTGCACTCGCATGCGTGAAAAAGTTCACATATGTCCCTCATATCACCTCAAAATGTATCCGCATTTGAGATACATTAATCTCACTTCATATGCTGCACTTTGTGCGCCTATTTGTGCCGATCACATAAGTGAATGTCATTAGCTTGTAATATTTCAAGCACGAGTGCCACTCATTTCGTGTGGATATTATTTTCACATCTGATGGGATAATTTAAGTAAATTTTCGATTTTTTCTTAATAGTCTATATGAGTGATTCTCCAGAAACCGGGCATTTTTAAGAAGATAATATTTTTTTCAAAAAGTATTTAGAAATTCGATTTTTTTTAGTAATTTCTATTTATTGGGATCAAAAAAGTTATGTGTAAAGTGATTACGCTACAAAATTATTTTAAAAGCAAGAAGACTTTTAGTAAAACGCATTTTTTGTATTAGTGTCATTTTTGAGTTCTTTATTAATGAAGGAAATAAATGATAAACTTTAAAAAGTAGCTCAGAGTAGAGATAATAATATTGTTTACGAATAAGCACAGTTTTTATAATTTTTATAAATAAATAAAAATTAAGAACAAGAGAACTAACCTCAATTGCAATTCAGAGGCGTATTATCAAGGGGCACTGAAACTTATATTTTTACATTTGCATTATTAATCAAGTTAACTGATTTATTTTTATTGCCTTTTAAATTATAATTAATTAAATTTATAAAGCGTAGAAAGTTTTTACTTTTTTCTTGCTTCGCACCTATTACATGCAAATGTTTTCGCGACAATGGAAATTTGTAGAAAATCCATTTGTACATATTTTAAACAAAAGAAAATAAAAAATATAGCTTGGCACAAAGTTTAGTTCTTCCCATCTGTAAGTTTTCATCAGTTTTTTTATTAATATTTATATTGAGATAATTTATTTTCTAATTTTTCTTCGGGATTTATGAACTGACATGTTTTTTCTTTGATTTTCAAATAATTTTGATATAAATAGTGCACGTCTTATAGTTTATTTATACACGTTTATCCATTGTCGTGCTCGCATGAAGATTTTTAAAGTCACTTATAGGTGTTCCAATATTTATCAATAATTATACATATTGATATTCTGAAAAATTGCATCAATAGAAATTGAACCTTTTGAGTAAAACTTTCAGAATATTAATTGAATAATTAAAGATAGTTCTGTTTTTATGAGCTATAGTGTTTTAAAATTTGGTACTCAGAGGTTAGAGCATATTGAATTGCTATTTTCCAGTTAAATGCTATTTTCTGTTAAGTGTTGTTTTACACTAAATTTGTATATA
Source organism: Leptopilina clavipes (assembly GCA_001855655.1). Classification (NCBI taxonomy): domain Eukaryota; kingdom Metazoa; phylum Arthropoda; class Insecta; order Hymenoptera; family Figitidae; genus Leptopilina; species Leptopilina clavipes. The sequence continues at coordinate 21,755 of JUFY01032717.1, forward strand.
AAATTATAGTTTTTTATAAGATGTAATAGTTAAGATATATTTAATTAATATTTTTGTCCAGTGTTAATAATTTAATGTTAAGATGTTTAGAAAATATATTTGGGTGATTCTTCCGAAGTACTCCTTTTTGTGAGTTGCAAACAGAAATGAAAAAAAATTATTAGTTGTGGATTAATGCAGTCAATTATATTCAGCATTAAAAGATCTACCACATCTATAGCATGATCATGCTAACTTTTAGCTTTTAAAAAATATATTTTAAATTAAGATTCTTGAAAAAATCAACAGTTTAAAATTTTGCGCAGGTGTTTTTTTTAATAAAGGTCATCTTCACGTCATCTGAACTTGAATGAAATAACTAAAAATTATTTAATAATTATAATTAATTATTATTATTTACAAATTTTTTAGATTTTGAAATAGTTACCGTAATAAATAATCTCTTATAACAATTGTCAAAAATTATTTTTCATACATTTTAGGTTGACTTTTCACTGACAGTTTGTAAACAATCGACAATCAATATCAATTTTTTATTTTTATTCAGAGGAGTGAGAGGAATGACGATTTCAACATTTTTTAATTTTATTTAATTGGCAAATAATTTTTCTCCAACTTAGAATGCCCCATCCTGTTTATACAGGATAACTCGGTAAGAAGCGAGGAATAGAAAAAGATTAAATTTACAGAAAATTTATATAAAACGAGGATTTTTTAATCTTTCTGAATAGGCGAATTTCCAAAAAAACCCAATTCCTCAGTGAGCAACAAAATATTAGAAAAATCAATTCTTCTCTATTCTTTGCAGGAATAAAACGATAGAAAAGAATTCAGATTTTCTATTTTTCTGAATGAGCAAAGTTTCTTGGTTTTCAGCGTTCCAGGATAATATACGGAATCCTATTCTTTTGAATCGACAACGTAGAACTCTTGGAAGCGAATTGAAAAAAAATAAGAGTCGGCAATTCTTTTAAATCGACTGCATACGATTGTTGGGAGCGAATTTAAAAGAATAAAATGTTTGTAGAGTATTTAGAATTGTCTATTCCTTTTAATTCACAGTGTGCGATATTTCAAAAGCGTATTGATAGGAATGGTAAATTTGGAAAATGACTTGAAAATACTG
>JUFY01032719.1:0-13263 GCA_001855655.1 Leptopilina clavipes
ACATACATACATACATACATACATACATACATACATACATACATACATACATACATACATACATACATACATAAATACATACATACATACATACACACACACACACACATACATACATACATACATATACACACATACATCCGGACATTTGATCAGGGACTCATATATGACATTTCTAAATAGAAGAAAATTTGTTTTCAACATTTTTAAAACAATTTTAAATGAAAAGAATACAAAGCTTCCTCCACGAGGAAGCAAAAATATTCAAGGAAAGTGCTTACAATTTAGTTGTGATAATATGTACGCGATGGGCTAACTTTCTATTAAGTATGTTAAGAGAAAAGTGTCAAAAACATGAAGTTCAGCATTTGCAAGGACTATTCTGGTACAAAATTCAAAATAGTTATTTTACGAAAATTCATGTCCCAATAAGTACTTCGTTATCATATATAAGTGTCTTATTTTTGTGTCAGAAAATTGAAAATAAATCAGTTATAAATTTACAAGAGGTACAATATAACCTCAAAAAAAAACATCTACTTATATTTTAATGGATTTTAAGTTAATTTCAAAACTTTTTCATTGAAAGTTGCTTAAAAAACTATTATTGACTTTATCAAGTTATTTAACCAACCTAAAATATGTTAACTTATTTTTTGTTTTAAATATGAAAAAAACAGGATATTTCTTTATTTCTAACATAATGGGACAAAAGTTAATACAAAAATATCAGAAGATTAAAAATTTAAAAAAAGAATAAGCTACATTCGTGTTATTAAATTTAAAAAATGAAATTTAAATTCAATTTTTAACAGAATAAATGATAAATTATATTTAATTGAAAAAACTATTTTAATCAGTAATAAAAATTTAACCCTCGGAGAACACACTGGGTCAATTTGACCGAGAATTATTTAGGTAAATTTGAAAAATTTTTAGTCCATTCCTAGTTACCATTGAGAGGCGTTTTGTTAAAAAAAATGCACATTTTTTACACCCGAAAATTCACTAATATCAAATTTAAAAAAATTAAATCATCTAGCATACTTTGAGAGTTTTCATATAAATTTTTAGCTCAAAATATTAAAAATCAAAAAAGTTGAAATTTTTTTTCTAAAAACCATAATAAAAAAAAACACATTTTTCGCTAATTTTTTAAACATTTTTAAAAACATCAAAAATAGTTAAATTTTGCATAAATTATTTGTATAGATCCTCAAAGTATACCTCAGAAAATTTTTAAGGGGGAAACTCGTGTAAGCGCACGTTTTTTCAAGAATTTTGTTTATTGTTTTATTGAATTTTATTGAATTTATTGAATTAAGGTAAAGCACATTTCAAAGTATACAATCTAATTGGCTACAATACAATCTAATACATTGCACAGCGCGCGAAAAAACAAGTTTTGAGAAAATCGCGTTTAAAGTTTTCGATACAAAAAAGTAGTGTTTAAAGGGACTTACAGCTTTTAACGCTTAGTCAGCTATACCAGGACCGTATAATATGCCTCTTACTAACATTTTGTTCAGAAAACAATAGGTTAAAAAATAATAATTTTTTTTTTTAATTTAAACAATCTTAGAAATAACAACTGGCCGGTACTATGAATGCTGGCCGGAACTGTAGGACTTTCCCCTATGCTATAGAGACATTTACACTTCGAATTTTGGATTAACAATGTAGGATCATATTCTTCAGATGGTAAACTAATTTTGAAAGCAGAAAAAATGTAAAAAATTCCATATTATACGAGTTTCCCCCCTTAACCAATTTCATTTGCCCTGACTTTTTCTTGACTTGTGACAACCCTGAATTTTATTAACTGATCAGTGATCAGTAAATAAATTATAAAACTAAGATGTTGTTTATCTTGTTTTTGTCAACGTTTCAGTCTCAGTTAGAGTGTTATCATCAAAGCATTATTTATGGAAGAATTTTTAATAACAAATTCTCCCAGAAAGAAAAAGATATAATGATTGACTCCTTTTTCTTAATTCTGTGATGTACTTTTTTTGTTAATGATAAAGTAAAACTTGCTTGTAACCACTTCAGGAAGAACAAGACTATACTTAGTATAGTCCATAATTAATCCTGATTCAATATTTGAGCTACAACTGTATCCGGTTTTCAGAGTACAATTTTTAAGATTTGAAACAGTTTAGCTCTTAATTTTTATTTTTTTTAATCTATTATATCTATTCATCTATTTTTGATGAAGAAATCCATCCAGTTGCAGCATTCGTGCTACAGAAGTTCTTTTTATATTTGGCAAACTTTTCCTTGCACTTTGCAGCTAACTTTCTAACATTTTGTTTATATTTTCGATTATGTTTACTTCTTGAAATTTATTTTGTCAATGAAATTCGCGCAGCCGGTGCTAAGGTGACTGGTAAACTTTTATTTCTTTGTTCCAGGCACCATTGCACCGGCTCGCGAACTTCCTGAAGTGATGAACGGTAACATCGAAGACCCAATGAAAATATTAATGTCAAATCTCAATCTCGTTGTACCCGTGGTAGCAGCGATACTTGTGATCATAATTGCTATCATCGTTATTTGTGTTCTCAAAGGAAAAGGTCACGATAATGAGAAAGGTGAGAAATAATATTTAAATTCGTTTTTTATTTACCAGGTACAATTGCACCACCATTCCGAAGTGATGCCGGTAAAGCAAACATCGTAGAAGGTGAAACCAACGACTTGGCTGTAAAGAAGATTTTCTCATTCTTACCGGAATGGCTTGACATCAATGTAATTGTACCAGCTGCAGCTACTGTCGTTGTCATTATTGTAGGAATTGTTGTCATCTGTGTAGCCCTCTCTAGAAGAGCTGGTGGACCAGAAACTACTAGACTTAGGGGAATTTCATCAGCCGATGAAAAATATTACGAAGGACAATGTACACGTTTATGATATTTTATATTTTATTTCAACAAAAAAGTAATCACACTGACTTTTATTGGACAGTTTTAGTTGATTTTAAGTATTGAAAATTTACCCTCAAATGTAATTGCTTCGTGTGAGGTATGAAGGGATTTTTGCTTTGAATTAATCTTGTGACACAAGTTATCATCGTAGTTAGCCACATACGCTGATTACTTATGTCACAAGATCAATTTAAAAGAAAAATCCTTGAATACCCCAAATGACGGTTCGTATTTGTTTAAATATTTAGAAAGCATTGTATTTATTTATTAGGTGGTTGCAGTTTGTATGTACCTAACTTAAGCTTTATTTACGCTAGATGATGTGGTGTACCAACAAACCGGTGTCGTAGGAACAACGTTAGATAAACGGAGGCCTGATCTTCGGGATGAACTTGGCTACATAGCACCACCAAACAGGAAATTACCCCCAGTACCAGGATCAAACTACAATACGTGTGATCGTATCAAGAGAGGTACAGTCATAAGTAAGCCCAACCAGCTAATAATTTAATGATGACCTTTACTTATTATAATTGTCGCATCAGCACGTTCTTTCTTCTGATTGAATAGAAAGACAAATTATAGGTAGTATACGGTCAGCGTTATTATACGCATGGATGAAAATATTTCTATTTTTCGTCTTGTTCCATATGTATTTATAAATTACATTTTACATACCATCCCTACTCACTTCATGCCACATGTTGCTAGAATCACGCTTACTATTCTTAATAGTTTACAAATAACTTGCTTTGCTTTTTAATTGTTTATAACACTTTATCACCGAAATAACAATCTCAGTTTTATATTGATCATATTCCTGTTATACATGTTAAGTGTGTGGAAAGCAAAAAAAAATTTTTCATCTTCTTATTGAAAAATCTCTAAGCAAGCACTTTTTGAAAGAATCAAGTAAAGAAAGAAGAAGCAAAGAACATACTTAAGGTACAAAAGGTTTTTTTTATTAGAAAAATTGAAATATTTCTTGCAAAATATAAATATGAAATAATCCAAGTTAATTATAAAACGTATGTTTTATTTTAAGTTGAAAGGTTAGTAAGCTGATCAGTAAACAGCTTCCACCACTTAAAATGGTTGAAATACATTTAAATTGTGCCCCTAAATTCATGTGTATTTTTAAGCTGGTGAGAAAGGTTCTGGAGTCATGTAAAATACAAGGAATCGTAAGAATTAAAGATATAATTTATGTTGCGCGCTGAAATAAGTGTTGGTAGGCTATAGCAAGTAGAATGGTTGTTGTAGTGTTTATTTGGCAGGTGGTCCTGGCTCAATAAGAAGCCACTCTACATGGGATCCAAGAAGACATATGTATGAGGAATTGAGTCACTATCCGCCAAACAGGAGATGTCCACCACTACCACATATGAGCAGTACCGATGCATTAACTCGTAAAGGTTAGTAACTATTTTTATTTTTCTCCTGGAAGCGTTCTTACAGTTTCACCTTCAAGGATATTCAAGGAAATCTACTGACTTTTCAATTTTCAATATAGATATGAAACAATATTTAAAATATTTATCCAACACTTTCTAACTTACAATAAACTTTAACCCTAATTCCATATTCTATTAAAAATTTTAAAAACTGCAACTAATTTATTGTTGGTGCAACCGCACAAGTTACTACGTAAGTCCCAACCGACTAAAAAGAAATTTTGCACGATTACAATCATTTCATTGTTGCACGTTCGCATGTTCGCTCTCAATTATATAAAAATATAGGCATCGTTAGTTAAGATAGTCATATACATATTTCATCAAACCTATCTAATTTTGAAAACATTAATTAATATCTTTCTTAAATCTATTATGAAAAAGAGTTCTATTTTTTAATAATTATGTACGTTTGAATCCTTTTACAATTATTAGATTAAATTTTCTTCACTAATTATATTTAGAAGATGCTTTAACCATTAAAGTATCTTATAATGAAATAAAGATATATTTATTAATTGAAATAATTAAACGATCGATAGTTTCATGTAATAAGTAAACATCTATCGCAAGTAGTATTGAAAATCATCTTTTACTTTACCAGCTTCAGCAATTGTGGTGTAATAAAACACAATATTTTCAGTTTTTAGAAATTTATTTCCAATATGAAATGTGCACTTGCAATTTAATGTTTTACTGTAAATTCTATAGAAGCAATATATTTATCTCATGTTTTCATAATTAAACGAGCAATTCAGTAACTTTTTTATTAGTTGTTATAACGACGCGTCGTCTGCTAGGGTCCTTAGCGACAAGGTTACAGTGTTAAACGTTTGTTTGTTTATACATATTTGTTATATATTGTATATCTTAATTTGTTGTACATTTCTTAGCTTTAAATAGAGTCTATTCGGTCTATGGGTTTTAGTAGTTTTAAAACTTATTTAAACATTTTGATAGATAGAAAAACTTGGCATTGGTTGCAAAGTGGTGGCTCTTCTTTTGTGAGAGTTACTTTATCCTTCCTTTTTTTCAGCATAATTTGTCAGCCTACCAACTCCCCAAAAACTAATTTTGATCCATTTTTGAACGAAATTTATAAATTTTAACGTCTCAAAAAAATAAATTAATGAAACAAACAAAATTTTCATTTTTACTCAAAACGGAAAATTTCTAAATAATAGAATTAATAAAAATTTAATTAAATATTTCTTATTTCATTAAAAATCATCAGAATTTTTGTTATAGATAATCATTATATTGTAATATGCATTAAATTATTTAAACTTTTATGCTTAACTTTTAATACGTTTAAACTTTAAATTGAAAATTTTCACTTAAGACATCAATTTTCATTTCTATTATATTACTATTATGTTTAAATTTTTTTTATGCATGTCTTTAAATAATAGTTTATATAAGATGTTAGCAATATTTTTTATTCATATCTGCACAGAATGAATGTTGTTGAAAACACGACAAAACCCCAGATAGCACACTTTTTTTCAGGAACTTTGCAAGAACTTTGCACTGCAAATTTCCAGCAAAGTTTAGAGATGTATTAAAATGTCCTCCTTGTGGAAAGTTTGCAAAGCAAACTTCCTGAAAATTTCATTTTTCAGTGTAAACTTTCTGAAAATGAAATGAAATTTTCAGGAAGTTTGCTTTGCAAACTTTCCACAAGGAGGACATTTTAATACATCCCTAAACTTTGCTGGAAGTTTGCAGTGAAAATTTCCGAACTTTGCACTGCAAAGTTCCTGAAAAAAAGTGTGCTATCTGGGACATTCTTTTTTGTGCAGGTAGGCAAAACAAAGTTTTATTAACCCTTGTGATGTAGACTGATCAGAGTTTCGATTTTTTATTTACAGTCTTGAAATAAAAAATTACATATCTAATCGTAAGATAATACTATGATAAATAAATAGAAAGAAGTTACATGTGATACAACTGCGAAAAATAGAATATTTGTTTTAAATAGTTTCTTTAATTTTTTATTAAAGTACTGTGTAAAAAATAAGTCATGTTATTTTTATATTATCAAAAGAGATTAATACACATGAAAGACGTAGAGCTGCGCAATCCCGCATGCAATTTTAATTGCCCAGTACTTAGTGATGATCGCAACCTACAAGTATATCTTATTGCAAAATAAAAATCTTCTTTCCTTTTATAGAAAAAAGCTTTAGTTGATTTAATAAAGCTTTTATAAAGACTAAATTTTGTTTTCATATGTTTTTGCTCAAAAATTTTGTAGAAAATTAGCAAATATAATTTAATGTTAACAGTTTTATGAACTAGATTATATTTATATTATTTGAGAAAATATTCAAAGTGCTTAATGAAATATAATTGCAAAATTTTCAATTTTTTGATTCCATACGTATACTTGCGATAATTGATAAGTTGATTATGAAAACGTTCTCGTTTTCATTCAGGCATCCAATTTAATTTAATATCGAGCACAATTCTGAATTCCAGTCATCTAGAGTTGACACTTTAGAAATAATTCTGTAACGGGAATTTTTCAGTTAATAAAATTCAATCTGCATCAAACTCGAAACTAATATGTCTCGCTGCTAAATCAATTCACGCAAATTTCAAAATGGGGTTATTTCGCTCAGGAAAAAAGTCGTGATGCAGCGATGACGAACCTGTAATTTAAGAGATTCGGATTCATAAGGGAAAATATAAATTAGTCCCACAAACTCAACTAGAGTCAATACCGGTGATCGTAACAGTGCTCTGTCTATCGTCTTCTTAGAAGGCTCCGAATTGCAGAAACATCCGTCATTGTCGAACGACACCTGTAAGAAACTAGGAAAGCCAACTTGTCATATCTTTTTCAAGAATTAATATTACGCGCTACCAGTAACGATGCACTTCGTTACAAACTCATTGTACCTTTCTTCTGATCTGCTAAAAAAATATTCAACCTCTCTAAAGATATCACATGTTTCCATTGATAGATGATTTGGAAAATTAAAGTCAAGAAAGTTATCTGCAAATCGCAGAACAGTTCCATAGTTGAAAGGGTAGTAAATTATCAGAACCTAGTGTGTTATAGCAGCATTAGAAATATATTAAGAAATCCCACATGCAAACTTTGTTTGCGAAGCAGTGTTGTAAACCAATACGTTGTATGTCCATACGCTCACGGCCTTTAACTAAACTCTACTGAATTGATTTAGGTGAAATATTTCTTTATATTCATTAATTACATTATATAGGGGAGAGTGAGTCAAGAATAGTCAGGTAAGAAATTTTTCATAGCAACTAAACTTGAACAGTTATCGAAAAATGTATAGCATGGTTTGAAAGCCTGTTCCTTCAGCTAAAATTTTTCTATACATCATTTTGCTGTATATTGCAATGTGAAAGAGACATAAGAGAAAAAATAGAGTCACTGACTATTTTTGAACTCTGATTATTATTGCCCCACTCTCCCCTACAATTCTTTGAATTTGTTGTAATTGGGCTTAAGTTTTAAACATAAACCATGTGAATATCATCGCGTACAATTTGTAATCATTTTTAACCTACACTCATAACAATTTTGACTTCTTTGTATTATGCATTTTTATCTTTTATTCTAAATAGTTTTACAAAATTTATGTCTACACTTTACAATTAAATTTTTCAGGTATGGAAGATGAAATATGCCCTTACGCGACCTTCCACCTCCTGGGATTCCGTGAGGAAATGGATCCTACTAAAGCTATGCAGTTCCAAACCTTCCCTCATCCTGGTAATGGACATTCTGGTACAATGGGACCACCAGTTGGACATCCTACAAATTCATCAGCACACAGTCGTTCTGGTTCCCAATCTATGGTAAGTGTATAAAAACATAAAGATAAAGGAATAAAATAAAGATAATATAATTGTCAAAATACATTCAATATTAATAGCTAATGACAGTCACTCATGTGATCAGCACAAATGCGCGTACAAAATGTAGCATATGCTTCGCATATGATCGTCACGTGCGCGAAGCAAGCGTAATGTACCTGAAATGCGGACACATCTGCGTGTATTTTGCACGCATTTTGTAGAAGCACTATTCTATTGGTTATAAAATTCTACGTTTGAACACTTCACTTTAAGAATTCTGATTACCAATAGAGGTTTACCGTCGCAATGAACTGACCAAGATTGTGACAATTAAAATGCATGTCAAAATTTTATAGTCCTATAATAATGTCAAGTTAAATAAGGAAAATCTGATTTTAGGAATTATTAAAGAGAGTATTGTACTATGTTGCAATACTATATGTTGCTTTTTCCTTTTGATATGAATTCAAAAACATTGGTTCACTGTAATTTGATTATGTTGCTGCATCAAGTTTATATACTAGATACTTTTATATTAATCTGCAATTGCCAACTGTTTTGCAATAATTGAAATTATGAGTTACAATTATTATTACCTTTTCAATGACAATTATTATTAATCTTTTCTTCGGTGGTTCTTAGTGGCAATGATTTTTTATGTTGCAATTGGTAATTGGCCTTATATATGTAAAAAGATACATAAGCGGCATTGTCGCTTAGGTTGTAATTCTTATAGCACAAACATAAGAAAATCAACCTAAGCGACAATGTCACTTATGTATCTTTTTACTTACAAGACATTGAATTATAATTCAGAAAACCTTGCCATGAATTGGAATTCATATTGCATTATAATTATATTATACTGTACATTTCTTAAATAAGGATTCATTGAAACAATATAATTGTTCTAAAAAAAACTTAATGGCGCATTGTTTTTGTTACAATAGAATTATAAATTTTTCATTCAAACAACATGTTTAAAAAAGACTGATTCAGTTTGAAATTCTGAGGAAAAAAGACCGCTAATTTTAATTATTTCAAGAACCTTCTTTCTGGGTACAGATTCCATAAAGTCTAACATTAAAAATTATACTATGTTCAGCCCAGACAAAATGGTGGTCGTTATTCACGAGTACCCTCTCAAGGTGGTAGTATGCAGACCAATGTTTTCTCACCTGAGTATGATGATCCTGCAAATTGTGCACCGGAAGAAGATCAATATGGATCTCAGTATGGACAATATGGAGCTCCTTATGATCATTACGGTTCTCGTGGATCAGTTGGTCGTCGTAGTGTTGGATCAGCTCGCAATCTTCCAATGTCAAATTCACCTGAACCACCACCACCTCCACCAAGAAATCATGATCCTAACAGCTCTAACTTCAATGACAGTAAAGAAAGTAACGAGATTAGCGAAGCAGAATGTGATCGAGATCAACTAATCAATCGAAACTATGGTGGTAAGTATTCTTTTTGCAGTGAGTAAAAATCTATCTATCTGTCTTTAACTGACCAATCTTTTTCTTTGTTTCTTAACAACAAAATCTTATCGCTAACTGTTACTAACTGCTAATTGCTACTAACTAACTTTGTTTTTACACTCGAAATAAATTTATTCAGAAAAGTTGCAAGAACTTTGGTCCCAAATCTCAGATATTAAGAAATACATCATTTTTGTTTTATATATTTATTTTGCAATTATTATAGTTTAAAACATAATATTGTAATTTTGATAATATTTTGTAAGGCTTTAAAAAATAATTACCGCGATAATATTTTTTTGGTAATTTCGTCAAATATTTATGATTAAGTTTTAAATTTATTTTAGATGGTATTGAATTGTTTATTTTTAAGCGAAATTTTGGAACAAATTCAAGAATTTTTTTTAAATGAATTTCTTTTGTTGTGTAACAATATTATTCATCATTAGGTGATAATGGATGACATATTTTTTGAAAAATTTATTTGAGATACTAAAAGGAACATGATATTGTTCTGTAATTGCTTCATGTTTTGCAGATAAAAAGGACTTTTATTAGTCTTGGACATTACTGTTGTGATCAATAATACTCTAAGAGAACTAATCTACCCAGAAAAACTGCATAGTACAGCAATAATATTAATCTTCTTTATAAAGTGCAAACATGATATAAAGTATTCCAAATCCTTTTTTCCCCTAAATATCAATATCCCATCAATCCTCTTTTTTCTTATTAAGTAGATGAAAACGTTGATTTATGGGTACGATTTTAAAATTATTTTTTATTTTTTATTCTTTATAAAAAAACAATGAAAATTATAAATTTAGTATTAAATTTACTGAACAGTTTCTAAAAGTTTCTTTATATTTTGAGTCACCCTTTTCATTGAATTATGAAATTAAAGTGAATGAAAAAGCGTATTTTTCATTTTTTACTTTCGAATCAAAAAGTTATTGATTTTAAACATTTCATTGTTTTTTCTTTAATTCCCATTAAATATTCCATTCTATAAAAATTAACAATAAAGACAAATTATTTTAACTCCTTTTAAGTAATTAAAAATTTGTTAATTGAACATAAATTAGCGTTTTGTTGTTGTCTCACGTATGTTATGTTATTATAAAGCAGCAATGTTGAACGAGCAATTAATTTGCATGCTAGTGTCGTCGTAGTACTAGTTTTGTGAATTGGATTGTATATTTTTCTATTTCAGTGAATTCTCGATCCAAGGATGGTATGTCAACTGAGGAGATGCGTAAACTTATTGAAAGGTTAGTAAACAAAGTCAACAAAATTTTAATATCTGCTTTCCTGTACTTGCACTACTTTTAAAAACGATTTTTAATTTTTAATTAAATTGAGTATAATAATATAATATTAATAATATGTTAGAAACACGTCAAAGTTAAAAGGTTTTGTAAATACAATATTTAAAGTAATTAATTAATGAGTTTGATTCTTATATTTTTTTTTGTTCTAACATTACAGTATAGGAGAAATTAAATACATTTTTGCTTTTACTTGAATTTATAATAAAAGTTTTAAATTGTGTCGAAAAATTTTCTCTATAAGAAACATTTTTTTGTAAAAACAAACGTCAAAAAATTAACAAATAACCACTGGCATATTTTTTAAAAATTTCAGAAAAAGTTTAAAGCTTGTATAGGTGTCATTCAAGTCTCATCTTTAATTTAAGACTAGAAAAAATAAAAAATCTTATTCTGTTCGCCAGATATTATTATCAACGTCTGAGCATTTTCAGTTAAAAACCGTACAAAATCGACTAATTCAATGCATTTGTCCAAAAATATGCTGGATCGTTTATAATAATATCTCGCGAACCGAATCAGATTTTTAAACTTTTTTGTCTTAAATTAAAGATGAGACTTGAATGATGACATCTGTATAAGGGACATTATTCCTGAACTGACCCAATTTTATGATCATATATTTGGATTGCTTTTATACTTTTTGAACGAATTCCTCTATATGATCTTAATTAAACCTGTAAGTATTAGAATTTTAACCCTACCCCTTTCTTAGTTACAAAGGGTTGAATTTCAACCCTCACTTTAGTACCCTTAAATTCAAAAGATCATAACTTCTTTTCTATTTAACCAAATTTAACGTTTAAACTAAATTCTGAAAGGGCATTTCATGACCTTTAATAATATTTTAAGCTCATTAAAAATATTTTTAATTAATACTGAAAAATTGTTAAATTAAAACATTATTTAAGTTTTTGAGGCATTGTAGGACCATCGAAATTTACGAAAATTACCTCACATCTATTACAATGCGCTACAAATTGTTTTTAATGACAAACATATTTTTAATAGTTAGTAATATTAAAAATATTTAGGTACCATTGATAATTTCTTATTTCTTTGAAAGACAGAGAAACTCAAAATTTATTGATCGACATCAAAAGCGTTTGCAAATTTATACCAACCGAAACAAATCAACTAAATTTAAAAAAAATTTCTTTCAACCAACATCACGACCTCTTTCCGAAAAGTATTAAAAAACAAATGAAAATTTTAAATGAACGAGAAGGAAATGCAAGAATTAAATATTTTTACCTTCTATGCTCGACAAGCAAACTTAAATAAAGTTTTAATTTAACAATTTCTCGGTATTAATTAAAAATATTTTTAATGAGCTTAAAATATTATTAAAGGTCATGAAATGCCCTTTCAAAATTTAGTTTAAACGTTGAATTTGGTTATATAAAAAAAAATTATGATCTTTTGAATTTAAGGGCACTGGCGTTAGGGTTGAAAATTCAACTCTTTGTAACTAAGAAAGGGGTGGGGTTAAAAATCTAATAGTTGCAGGTTGAATTTCATCATAATTATAGAGGAATTCGTTCAAAAAGTATAAAAGCGATCCAAATATATGATCAAAATTTGGGTAGTTTAGGAATAATGACCCATAAGCTTTAAACTTTTTCTGCAATTTTTAAAAAATATACCTTAGGTTAAAAAATTGCTAAAAAAATTTTTTTTTCAAATTTTTTCTAAAAATTTGTCAAGTGCTAAAATCTTTGTATAATTTATTAAAATTTTCAATTATACATAATTTAAAGTAGAATTTAATGAGCTTTCCAATGGTATATTTGTTAATTTTCTGAGATTTGTTTTTACAAAAAAATCGTGATTTAAAAATTGGCATATTTTTGGACCGAGATCTATTATTTCAATGCAATTTTTGTTTTCCTATAAGACAGCCGAGGCTGTCTGATTCTCCTCAAATTATAATTTAAATAAATATTCGATATATTATTGTTAAAATTACCAAAACTTAAGAAAGGTAATTTGTTTTGGTAAGTTTAACAATAATATATCGAATATTTATTTAAATTATAATTTGAGGATATAATACGTTAAAATTTTCTAATATTATCAAAAACGTATTCGAAAAATTGTAGAGTTTTAATTAAACCTTTCAACAAGAAATTATCATTTCATTTCATACAAGAACTTGTACAAGATCTGGTCCAGAAAATGTACAAGTTCAGCATAAGAAATTCGAACAAGTTCTTGTACAAGAACTTGTACCAGA